>JACXGM010039715.1:0-10508 GCA_016801145.1 Umbra pygmaea
ATAAGCACTAAGAAATACAATACAAAATGGCTGACATACTGGCCGACCCAATGGTTCAAAGACTCACGATAATTTCACAATGTCATATTTCCTGAACCGTACATGCTAGAAAGTAATGTTTGGTACCATTGGAAGCCTATTTTCCTATACTTGCCATATCGGAGTACCCCGTCCCATCGTTGCTTGCAACTATATTTCCATTTTATTGTTGTTTTTGTATTTAATATATTTTATTGTTATATTTATTTTTTCATCTATTATTATAGATGTACGTGGCTAAATGATGTTCCTTTTTTCATGTGTGCTTTTTTAAAATAAATGTTTGTCACTAAACTCTGGAGTAGTGAATCTGCACCGTGTGTATCCACAGAACTTCCTACTACGTTAGTGGTTAGAGAGAATGGGCTAGGACTGAGTTTCATTGGAGATTTGGCAATAATGACTCAAGTGACTCGGATCAGTTTAGTGAGTGACTCAGAATAACCCGAATCCTTAAAATGAATCGAGTTTGCCAGGCCTACTACCGTCTACATGTAGTAAGAACATCTCACTACCATCTACATGTAGTAAGAACATCTCACTACCATCTACATGTAGTAACAACATCTCACTACCATTTACATGTATTAACAATATCTCACTACCATCTGTGTGTTTAGTAACAATATCTGACTACCGTCTGCGTGTAGTAACAACATCTCACTACCGTCTACATGTAGTAACAACATCTCACTACCGTCTACATGTAGTAACAACATCTCACTACCGTCTACGTGTAGTAACAACATCTCACTACCGTTTACATGTAGTAACAACATCTCACTACCATCTACGTGTAGGAACAACATCTCACTACCGTTTACATGTAGTAACAACATCTCACTATCATCTACATGTAGTAACAACATCTCACTACCGTCTACGTGTATTAACAGCATCTCACTACCTTTTACATGTAGTAACAACATCTCACTACCATCTGTGTGTTTAGTAACAATATCTGACTACCGTCTGCATGTAGTAACAACATCTCACTAACATCTGTGTGTTTAGTAACAATATCTGACTACCATCTACATGTAGTAACAACATCTCACTACCGTCTACATGTAGTAACAACCTCTGACTACAGTCTAAGTGTGTAGTAACAACAGCTGACTACTGTTTAGGTGTAGTAACAACATCTGACTACCGTTTACGTGTAGTAACCACATCTGACTACCGTTTACATGTAGAAACAATATCTGACTACCATCTACGTGTAGTAACAACATCTGACTACCGTTGACGTGTAGTAATAATATCTAACTACCGTTTACATGTAGAAACAACATCTGACTACCGTTTTCGTGTAGTAACAACATCTGACTACTGTTTACGTGTAGAAGCAACATCTCACTACTGTGTACATGCAGTAACAGCATCTCACTACCATCTACATGTAGTAACAACATCTGACTACAGTCTAAGTGTGTAGTAACAACAGCTGACTACTCTTTACGTGTAGTAACAACATCTCACTACGGTTTACATGTAGTAACAACATCTCACTACCATTCACATATACTGTAGAAACATCATCAGAAAGCATTTCTTTTGGACCGTGAGGTACCTGCATAAAAGACGGCATTTGTTGCATGGAGAAATTAATAATGTAATTTTGAAAAATGGGAATCCTAACATTCCTTCCAGCAAATGTTTCCTGTTTGAATAGAATAGACTTCCTCCAAATAGCCACTTGATATTTGCAAATGGTCAGATGGTCAGGGATGTGCATGTCCCACCGCTCTACAGTGACCCCTTCTGGTGGTTAGAGTATGTCACAACAACGTTTATCAGATACTTGTGCTGAATATCCAAAAAATGCTATTTTAAAGAACACAGGCTATAGCATTTACATTTCTTTTTTAGGCTCTAGAAATCTATAAAAATTCAATTTCACCTTAGTTAAATTTCACAGGTGAATTTCTAGTTTTATTTTTATTTTGACTGTCTGTGTTTGTTCATCATTTAAAGAAGGCTTGCTTTCTTTGCGATCAACATGTCTGCCAGGGAATATATGTAAAAGAAAAAGTTGTACGTTGTGGAATTTCTGCCTTTGCTCATGAAAGTCACCATGAGTCTCCTTGAATTTGTTGAAGGTATTATGTATCATTGAAATTAGAAAACTATTTCGAAGAACACAGGCTGTATCTTTTGTTAGATTATGAGTCTAAATCAATTACAATTTAAATCACAAAAATTTAAAATCTTCCAAGATAAACCCATTAGATTTTTTTTTCTTTGATCTGATTTTCTTTGAAATTTAAATTGTATTTTCAGTGTAAAATTTGTTTGAACGTTGTACACGGTACACGGGTACATAACATCGCGACTTCGTACTGTAAAATCTTTTGCAAAAATTGGTAGACATTTTATAAATTACATTTTACTGCAAAGCCTGTAGTTAAAAAATATTTGTGGACATGCTGCTCATTGTTAAGTTAACCCAAATTCAAGTTGTGATGCTATACCTGGGCTTATTGGACAGTCATCCAAAGACATCATTCTGTCACGCTCGGATTTTGCCAGTTAAAATAGCAGTTAGTGGTACAAAAAAAGTAAATAGTTTAAATAGCTTTCCGTTTATGAATTTTTAAATCAGACAACGGAACACACATTTATTTAGAAAAGGTCAAGGAAGGAGGGTGTTGCTTTTAAAATCACATTTTAATTACAAACTGCAACGCCAGATGGATAAGCTGTTGGCGGTTCTAGTGCTAACCTTACAGATATTGTGCAATTTAGAATCCAAAATGCTGGAATACAGAGCAGGCAGACAGGTAGGTAGTGTACCTGTAATTAACGGTAATGAACAGCCTGGCATGGAGATGCCATGTGTAAATCCCTGAGAGATGAGGCGGCAGATGCTAGAGGCTAATACACTGTCATCCCAATTAGAGTCTCTGCTTTCTTCCATCACAGAACAGAACTTGGGGGGGGGCAGGAAGCAGAGAAGAAAGGTAATATTGCCAAACCCCTTACACTAATGTTTACCAAAGTAACAACAATAAAGATGTACAGGTGACACAATGAACGTGAAAATTGTTTGAACACCAATATGCATAAATTCTTAAATCAGTTAACAACCTTGCTCACAGTCAATCTGGCTGCTCAATCTTAAATGTCATAATCACTATTCATTGTAAAATCTTCTGCCAAACTCTGGTCAAAATGTAGTACACTATGTAGTGCATAACTTGCAATTTGGGACTCACACATATTCTCATCTCTAATTAATTCCGCATAACTTAATGATTGAAGATGATAACGCAGAACTGGCGAGGTATTTCCTTTTGGGATTAAATATAGTGTTATTTTCTGTAGTTCAATTAGGCACAGCTTCTGTTTGTGTGGGTCTGGAACTCTGATTCCCAGCAGGCCGTTCCAGCTGGCCCATAGAGCAGCTTCACATTCACAAGGCAATTATCCCCCCCAGCCTCCCCCAGGAAAGACTCCAGAGGGAAAGCATATGTCCGTTATTTTCTCAAGTCCTTAATATACAATTTACATCATAGAAAAAAATAAATTGCACGTTGTGTTCTTGTTCAATCTTGGGGGATTTGGAATGAGCTGCTATGATTTTAGATTCCCCTGAACATCGTTACACTAGATTTTTTATTTTATTTTTGCTGCCTGGCTGCACATGTTAAGTTGATTTAAAAACATAGAAAGAGAGTGAAAGTAAGATAAAGATGAATGAAGGAAGAGTAAAAGTGTAGATTAATTTTCAAAAAGACTAAAACACAGAGGAGACACTGATCCTAACGACAGTTCTTAATTTGCTCGTTATTTTGTTTGTTTATCCACTTGGTCCTTCTGATTTCACAGAAATCCTACATATAATCTAATTATACAGTTTTAGTTTATGTTAAGAAATTCCTTCAGATGATTTGCATGCAATTGTTTTCCTCTTGGTAAAGCTGACTCGCAAATGTTCTCAAAATCAGTGACGCATTTTTTTGGAATGGCCCAGGCCTCACCCTCACAAGATACATATAGAGTTGTGTTAAACTTGACAAGCTAGAAACATCCCTCTAGAGTTCATTAAATACAGAATTATGATTTATTTGCATTTATGGATTCCAAACAAGGAATTAATAAGCATGTTGTCCTCCCATTCTACAACCATGTGCCCTTTACAACGAGGCCTTACTAATAAACTATTCATACCTATGCAATCTAAGTGAGTGATAAGCAAAAGTTTTATAAAATAAATACCAAGTCATTAGTAAACATGTCCCCCACTTTGATCAGGTATACCGTGGTGCATATACACACCCAAATGCCACTGCATTAGGTTAAACTGTTCAACTGCTTGTTAACGATGCCATCTACGATTGTAGGCAATATTTATGCCTATTTAGGCCTCTGGAATCTACAAAATGTGAATATAGGTGCTGTCGGGCTAAACCGGGTGCTGTCGGGCTAAACCGGGTGCTGTCGGGCTAAACCGGGTGCTGTCGGGCTAAACCGGGTGCTGTCAGGCTAAACCGGGTGCTGTCGGGCTAAACCGGGTCCCAGCTTGGGACGTTTATTTCTCTGAAGTGTCTAGGCTGGTATTTTCTCTCTTGCTGTCCTGGCTCTAGAGGTTGGGCCCTGCAAACGCTTTAGACATCACCGTATAGCTCTGATTTGATTGACAGCTCTGTCAATGGTACTTCCTCTACTTTAGCAAACCATACGTCACACATTTGTTGGAGAATCCCTGCCTGAAGCTCTGAACGGACTGCCTGGAATAGGTGATCAGCAATTTCATTTTGATGTATCAAATAACTAAAAGACACAGTAATGTTTTGGTAGTGAAATTAGGTTTATTGGATAGACAGAAAATGTGCAATATGCATCAAAATGAAATTAGACAGGTGCATAAATTTGGGCACCCCAACAAAATTATCACATCAATATTTAGTTTAGCCTCCTTTAGCAGAAATAACAGCCTCTAGACACTTCTTATAGCATGTAATGATTGTCTGGATTCTGGATGAAGGTATTTTGGACCATTCCTCCCTGCAAAACATCTCCAGTTCAGTTAGTTTTGATGGTTGCCGAGCATGGACAGCCCACTTCAAATCACCCCACAGATTTTCAATGATATTCAGGTCTGGGGACTGGGATGGCCATTCCAGAACATTGTACTTGTTTCTCTGCATAAATAGTAGATTTTGAGCAGTGTTTTGGGTTGTTGTCTTGTTGAAATATAACTTCAAATTTGGGACTGGTTCCTCTACATTATTCTAAAGTATCTGCTGATATTGAGTGGAATCCATGCATCCCTCAACTTTAACAAGATACCGGCACTGGCCACACAGCCCCACAGCATGATGGAACCTCTACCAAATTTTACTGTGGGTAGCAAGTGTTTGTCTTGGAACGCTGTGTTCTTATGACCAAATAACTCCATCTTTGTTTCATCAGTCCACAGCACCTTCCTCGAAAATGAAGCTGGCTTGTCGAAATGTGCATTTGCTAACTCAAGTGACTGTTTGTGGTGTGTGTACAGAAAAGGCTTCTTCCGCATCACTCTCCCGTACAGCTTCTCCTTGTGCAAAGTGCGCTGAATTGTTAGACGATACACAGCGACACCATTTGTAGCAAGATTATATTATAGGTCTTTGGAGGTGGTCTGTGGGCTGTTTTTGACTGTTTTCACCATCCTTCGCTTTTGACCCTGTGATTTTTTACTTGGCCTGCCACTTCTGGCCTTAACAAGAACTGTACCTGTGGTCTTCCATTTCCTCACTATATTCTTCACAGTGGACACTGACATCTTAAATCTCTGTGATAGCTTTTTGTAGCCTTCCCCTAAAGCATCATGCTGAACAATCTTTGTTTTCAGGTCATTTGAGAGTTGTTTTGAGGCCCCCATATTGCCACTCGTCAGAGGAGAGTCAAAGAGAACAACAACTTGGATTTGGCGCCATAAATACCTTTTCTCATGATTGGATGCACCTGTCTATGAAGTTCAAAGCTTAATGAGCTCACCAAACCAATTTTGTGTTCCAGTTAATCCATGCTAGGTAGTTACAGGTATTCAAATCATCAAAATGACAAGGGTGCCCACATTTATGCACCTTTGATGCATATTGCACATCTTTTGTTAATCCAATGAACCTCATTTCACAATAAAAATATTACTGTGTCCTTCAGTTATTTGATAGATCACAATGCAATTGTTGATCCAAACACCCAGGTATTTATAAATGAAAATCATGGAAATTGTCAGGGGTGCCTAAACTTTTGCACACGACTGTATGCTTGTATGTTCCAGTGGGGGAAGAATGCTTTGGGACTGAGAGATACTTTTACAGTATTATGCTATTATGATGTCAGAACCCATTGTACTTGAATAACATTAAGCCAGTGTGCATTGAAAATGGCATTCTAATCCTTACATAAGAAGGTCCAGTTGAAAAGTAGTGTAATATAAAAGGAACAGTCATTTCTTCACAATGGCACATTGAAATGTTATAGTATAGAAACCAATGGGTGGTAATTATTTCTATAAATTACTGTTCAAGAGTAGGACATCTTCCAAAATTAATCAGTGTCAGAATTTAGCCATGTGACACCCCAGATCAATACCTTTAACTGATCGATCTGAAAGTGTCAGACATGAATTGATCAATTAAGAGTGATGACAAAATGAAACTCAGTGGGCTCAGAGCCCTGCAGGATTTATAATTATTGAAAAGGGGTGACCAGTCAAATGTTCAACCATTTGAAAACTCTTCAGCTAAAATATCCCACCTTGCACAGACCATTGGTTTAGAAGACACAGTAAGAGTGACAACCAGTTAAATCAGAGAAAGCAGTACCCCCCCCAAACCACTTACTGCACACCTGAACCTTGTTTTGATTGTGATTGGTGGTGATGTGTGAGACAAGATGAGATCACATTTGGATGAGGTGAAATCACCTTTTTACAGTGAAGGAGGGGGATCATGTGCCTGGTAAACCCCTTTATGTAAGGGGACCACTACAGGTTTAAATTGTGTGTTTGTGGGCGTGTGTTTGTAAGTGTGTGTCTGTGTGGTGTACAGTGCATCCGGAAGGTATTCATAGCGCTTAAAATTTTCCACATTTTGTTATGTTACACCCTTATTCCTAAATGGATTAAATTAATAATTTACCAAAATATGAAAAAAGTGTGAAATACTTTATACCACAAAATTTGAAAATAGTTGTGTTTGAAAAAAGCGCATGTACTTTAGTATTCAGCCTCAGCTCAATACTTTGTTGAAACCCCTTTGGCAGCAATTATATCCTCAAGTCTTTTTGAGATTGATGCTACAGGCTTAACACACCTATTTTTGGGCAGTTTCTCCCATTCTTCTTTGCAGGACCTTTTAATCTCCATCAGGTTGGATTTGGCGTGTCCGTGCACTGCCATTTTCAGATGTCTCCAAAGATGTTCAATCGGGTTTAAGTCTGGGGTCTGGCTGGACTACTCAATGACATTCTCAGTGTTGTCCTGTAGCTACTCCTTTTTTATCTTGGCTGTGCTGAGGTCCAGAGCACAAGGGTGTCTCTGTACATTGCTGCATTCCTCTTTCCTCATAAAAAAAAACATGCAGGTTAGGTTCTCCAGTCAGTGCCCCTGACGAAAGCACTGGCTTAAATCTGGAGTTGGTCCCCGGGCGCTGTAAATGGCTGCCCACTGCTCCCTTGAGGGATGGGTTAAATGCAGAGAATGAATTTCGCTACATGTATGTGTATGTGACAAATAAAGTACCTTTACCTTTACCTTTACCTTCCCTTGATCCTGACTAGTCAACATGCTGCCACCATCATGCTTCCCTTTTAGGGAAGGTATTGGCCAGTTGATGTGCAGTGCCTGGTTTCCTCCAGGCATCATGCTTGCCATTCAGGCCATATAGTTCAATCTTTGTTTCATCTGACAAAATAATTTTATTTCACATGGTCTGAGAGTCTTAAATGTGCCTATTGGCAAACTCCAGGTAGGCCTTTTACTGAGGAGTGACTTCTGTTTGGCCACTCTACCATACATGCCTGATTGGTGGAGTGCTGCAGAGTTGGCTGTTCTTCTGGAAGTTTCTTCTCTCTCCACAGAGAAATGCTGGAGCTCTGTCAGTGACCATTGTGTTCATGGTCACCTCCCTGACTAAGGCCCTTCTCCACCGATCGCTCAGTTTGGCCAGGCGGCCAGCTTTAGGAAGGGTCCATGGAAACTTCTTCCATTAACGGATGATGGAGGCCACTATGCTCATTGGGACCTTCAATGCTGCCGATAATTGTTCTGTACCCTTCCCCAGATCTGTGCCTTGATACAATCCTGTCTTGGAGGTCTACAGACAATTCCTTGGACTTCATGGCTTGGTTTGTGCTCTGACATGCACTGTTAACTGTGGGACCTTATATAGACAGGTGTGTGCCTTTCCAAATCATGTCCAATTAACTGAATTTACAACAGGTGTACTCCAATCAGGTTGTGGAAACATCTCAAGGATGATCAGTGGAAATAGGATGCTCCTGAGCTCAATTTTGAGTGTCATGGCAGAAGCTGTGAATGCCTAATGTACATGGGCTTTTTTAATTTTTTTAACATTTTTTAAGATTTCAAACACACTTCTTTAACAGTGTGGGCTGGTGTGGCATGAACTGAGACATGGACTCATTAATATTATTAGATTATTTCAATATATTTGTGTTTTCCTTAATGTGTATCAGTGCATTGCATGCAGTTTTGTGTTTATGAGTATATGTCCCTTTTAAATTTTTGTGACACCTCTCTCTAGCTTGACAGTTGCTAGATTGGTTTAGGCTGTGTCTTGTAGTTCTAATGAGTATGATTATACTCAGCCGTGTTCTATTAGTCTGTTAGTTTGTTCATTATATAAAGGCTGACAAAGCTAGGGAGAGGTGTCAGTCATTCATCTAGTTACGGGTATTATATTGTTACGTTGTGTTGAAGGCTATCCGAGGGCTACATCATATAAGTTGTAACTGCGAGTTGGTAAAGTTTGGAAGTTTATGCAAACACTCTGTACTAATATGTTAGCATTGTCCCTGACACTGTAAGAGCACGTAGCTATATAAGTATATCCGTTGTGCACTCGCTTTATTCAGTTCACCTGCAACGTCATTGAATGTATTTTTCTGAATCTACATTAAACAACAAGCAAACAATCTTCTACCTGGTTGTTGGCTGTTGTCTGTGTCTGTCATTGTTATTGTCAGTTGATTTGCTAATTTAGTATGGGTCTCTCTCCTCTACACATCAACCACACAAAACGGTGACAAACAGTGTCATTATGGGTTATTGTTTGTAGAATGTTAAGGGAAATAATTAATTTAATCCATTTTGGATTAAGGGTGTAACAACAAAATGTTTGGGACAGTGCCAAAGGAGTGGCAGATTGGGGTGGTGGTTCCCCTGTTCAAAAAGAGGGACCAGAGGGTGTGTGCCAATTACAGGGGTATCACACTTCTCAGCCTCCCTGGTAAAGTCCACTCTAAGGTGCTGGAAAGGAGGTTTCGGCCGATAGTCGAACCTCAGTTTGAAGAGGAACAATGTGGATTTTGTCCTGGTCGTGGAACAACGGATCAGCTCTTTACTCTCGCAAGGATCCTGGAGGGGGCCTGGGAGTATGCCCATCCTGTCTACATGTGTTTTGTGGATTTGGAGAAGGCGTATGACCGGGTCCCCCGGGAGATACTGTGGGAGGTGTTGCGGGAGTATGGGGTGAGGGGGTCCCTTCTTAGGGCATTCCAATCTCTGTATGACCAAAGCGAGAGCTGTGTCCGGGTTCTCGGCAGTAAGTCGGACTCGTTTCATGCGAGGGTTGGTCTCTGCCAGGGCTGCGCTTTGTCACCAATCCTGTTTGTAGTATTTATGGACAGGATTTCGAGGCGTAGTCGGGGTGGGGATGGGTTGCAGTTCGGTGGGCTGAGGATCTCATCGCTGCTTTTTGCAGATGATGTGGTCCTGATGGCATCATCGGCCTGTGACCTTCAGCACTCACTAGATCGGTTTGCAGCTGAGTGTGAAGCGGCTGGGATGAGGATCAGCACCTCTAAATCTGAGGCCATGGTTCTCAGCAGGAAACCGATGGAGTGCCTACTCCAGGTAGGGAATGAGTCCTTACCCCAAGTAAAGGAGTTCAAATACCTTCTTTTTTGAAGGGGTCTTGTTCGCAAGTGAGGGAACAATGGAGCGGGAGATTGGTCGGAGAATCGGCGCAGCGGGGGACGGTATTATACTCATTGTATCGCACCGTTGTGACGAAAAGAGAGCTAAGCCAGAAGACAAAGCTCTCAATCTACCGGGCAGTTTTTGTTCCTACCCTCACCTATGGTCATGAAGGCTGGGTCATGACCGAAAGAACGAGATCCAGGGTACAAGCGGCCGAAATGGGTTTCCTCAGGAGGGTGGCGGGCATCTCCCTTAGAGATAGGGTGAGAAGCTCAGTCATCCGTGAGGATCTCAGAGTAGAGCCGCTGCTCCT
>JACXGM010039716.1:0-10508 GCA_016801145.1 Umbra pygmaea
TTGTTTGTGCCCTGCCTATTAGCTTGCACAATTCTTGGCATTCTCTCTTGTCCTCTCTCATCATCTAGCGTTTTTTTATTACAGTAGGCTAGAAGGTTTCTCAAGGCGAAGGCACACCACACTGTAGGGCTAGCGCGCACCTGGCGTCCAGTTTACCTCCAGTCACTAGCTCACCTCATGCTGTGTTTTTGGTCCCACTGGCTATTAGCGGCTAGTAATTCCTCTTTGAATCACTCTGAGAGTCCAGATTCTAGGGGTGGAGGTGCTAGTTATTTGAGCGCTGACCAAGCGGTTGTTTGTGCCCAGAGGCTTACGTATTTGAACTGGCATGACAAGGTGCTTTCTGCTTTATGTAGTAAAACATGGTCACACTGTAAGTCCCACCCTGTTTCTTGAATGTAGTGGTGTATCTAAATAATGGGGCACGGACTGTCTAGTTGTGTGCACAAGCCATATACTACAATGGACAGACTAGACAAACAACATGTTCTAAAGTGTTTCTACATACAAGTCTAAAGATGAAAATGTTTTTGGGGTGCTTTCAAAACAACTTTGTGTCATCTTGCACCTTTTTGCTTTTATCTTAGCCAGGTCGCCGTTTCAAATGAAAAACTGTTCTCAACATGCCCACTTGGTCAAATAAATGTTAAATAAAAAATAAATAAAATAATTTTTAATAACTGCGACATGCCTACATGCCTATATGTAATACAGTAGGCCTACATTTTTCCTTTGCCACTGTCAATTTGGACCCCCAGAAATGTCATTCCATGATGGTAAAAATTATCTATTTTGTTTGTGTCTCGCTCTAAAATGCATTCTAAACTATGATTGGCCAAAACAGATGAGCCTTCAAATATTATTGTTCATAAAAGATAACAAAAATGTTGCCACCCACCCACACACAGAGGGAGAAGGAGCAGCATATGACAGACCTTTTAATTTGAGATTAAGTAAAAATTTAAGTGGGAGGAGTGACAAATATGACAAGCATATGTTTTATAAAAAAGTTGTTAATTCAAATGTGAACTTGTTTGAAAGGTAATGTGGAAGTTAAGTGGAATATGAGTTATTACAACATGCTAAAATCTGAATTTTTAAGATTGTTCAAATGGCTTTCTGTCCAACACACAAGACATCAAATATTGCTGTCACTATTTCTGAAAAATAATTTTGTTGGAGGTGGACATAGTATTATTAATGTATTAGTTCCCAGAGCAGTTTTTATAAATAGTAACATAACAGTGTTACGTTTATCCAACTGTAGCTCTATTACAATACATGCTCTGCTTTGGAGCCCAGTGTCTAATTACCATAGAGATACTATGCTCTCATAACATGCTGTTCCCACGCTGAATCTGCTATCATGAATGCGTGCTTATGGAAATGAATGTCCCTGTACTGATTTGTGCTCTTTTTAGAAGACAGACGTTTACACAGAAAGACACAGAGGTACATACAAGCGCTTACATATAACACACAAACTCACCCTCAGCAGTGCAGACAAACGCGCTTGCAACTAACACACAAACTCTCTTTGTGTCAACAGTGTTTGTATCGATTGGGCCATTGTAAAACAGTCCAGTTAGTTATCTGGTTGTAGATCTTTCACTCCCCACCTTTAATAATATTTCTGTATTTGCCCTCTACCTCGCGGTCTGTTTACATTTCAAACAGCCCTCCAGTGATAATGCTCGGTTGTTTTCCTGCCCTCTGTGCTCTCAAACGCCCATGCTGTACCTGGGATTGTTCTTTTGCTTGGCAGATGGAAAACAAAACATTTCTACAGTGCTGTGAATGATGCATGTTTCCGGTTGATGATGTAATGGAATTCACCCCCCTCCAACCCCCAAATAAAGATAATCTCAAAGCGGTGTTGTGAAGTATTGGTGGAGCTTCCCTGACACTAATTTGCTGGTGGTTAAAAGCAATTCTCGAGTCCTTTTTTGTCCTATCGGTTTTGGGCACAAGCCAAGTGTGACCAAGGCCCCAAAGCCCTCGTGCAGTGGTTATCTCCCAGGCCTCAACATAATGTACTACTGAATAAGAGCAGTCTTCTGGTACCCACATCTCTCAACAGCCTACACACTCCTCTATAAATATGAGCCAATGACAGATTAACATTTTTGGGTTAAAACGCTAGCTATGTTCTGTAACACCAAATAAATCCCTGCGTTGATGGTGCCTACTGGTTTTTCTGCTTAATCTCAAGGATACTTCTCATGCTGATTTTCTGTAGGCCTATGAACCAGAGGCAGTTTAAGCCAGAAAGTAAGAAACCGTTTTCTGACTCATGAAAATGTAATAAACCGTGACGTTTTCCTGTTACTGGGCCCACAGACATACTTAACTGGCAAACTGATAAATTATTGAGATAAAAATTTTCTATGACACCATCATTCATCCTATTGACGGGTTGTTTCCTGTGCCACAACTAATAAACAAATGCCCCTTTACCTTTACAAGACTGTACCGTGCCAAACCGCACGCCACGGTACAGATTGCGTACCCATCTATCCCCAGTTCGCAGGAGAGCAGACCATACTGGTCTATATCGGAAGAAATTAATAACTAGTATTCATCTGTGTAGTAACAAGAATAACTAGTACTCATCTGTGGAGAAACAGTTGTTTGTTGGTTGTTTTTTTTACTTGAATTGAGGATTCTAAATAAAAATTCCCTTATATGGATTCATCATCACATAAAAATAGTCATGGGTATAATGATTTCAATCATAATTTTTTTTCTCCATTTCAACAGAAATTGGGGCAATCACAGGTCCGTCTTTCATAACTGTCATACATTTTAAGCGGTGCTTTTGTGTGTAACTAACTACATTGTGCAAGGAAACATTATCTTATATGAATAATTTAATATTTTTTTAAATATCAAGAAATAGTTTTTACAACTTTTTATAATTGGGTCTCTGAAAGAGGAAGTAGCCTTCTCACCAGTGAAATTCTACACCACTATTTAACTGACATACTTTTCTATGCAAACATTTGTTTGAATCAGACTTACAATTTGCCTGGTATTGTTGTTCTACCAGTTGTTTTAGTTATATTTTCTGAAAATTTTTGAGGCATAGATTTGTTTTCCTCAATGTGTTGTATAGTAGCGCAAATTCTCTCCGCTGTCATTCACAAACGGTTACAATGCGCAAACAATTCTCAGATCAGTTGGGGAAAAACAACCTTGACTGTCCTTGTCTAGTCCGTGTTGGCACATAGCAGTATGGTGTGCTTTAGATGTGGTTAAAAAGGGGCAATCAACATAAAACATACCGACCACTTACTGCAAACAGAACAACAGCATTGTTTCGTTTTCATGGATTGTTCGCTGATTTGGGTCGATAACAATAGTTTAGTTGATTTCTGCTATTAAAATATAACTTATCGTTTTAACGGCAAAAAAATAAATGGTGGGCATTGTTCTAAAAATAAATTGCATTGATTAGGGTCTATTGCAATACAGATTTTGTCCCTTGCCAAAGCTAAAGCTTTGACTTTGAAGGCCCCCTGACTGCCATCTTGGGTTGTTGCCGAACTTCCAGCCAGGTGGATGACAGCAGCCTAACTTCTGGATTGAATCTCTCTACAGACGTCTTAAAATAGACACAGACCCAAACCCAGTCGCAAAGGGTTGTTATCATTTGAGTACTGGTTTGTCTGTAACCTGTGCATTTCTCTTTCTTTTTCTAGGCGCTGGAGAGTCTGGGAAAAGTACCATTGTGAAGCAGATGAAGTAAGTTTGTTTGATTCACACTAGTGTTCATATAACCGTGGCAGCACATACAAATCTAACTCATTCAGACCATGGTGCTAACAAATTACTGTAAGTATTTGTGTAGATAACATTAAATCAGTTGTAAAATGAATGGTTAAAATAACAAAACTAATATGCTTTGCATCAAACACAGACACTAATGTTCAAAATTTTTAGAACCCCCAGGGATTTTCAGCTTTTTTGATAGAAATTCACCATGGTGGCATTACAATTTTTTAATTGTAAGACATTAACAATGTGTTAGTTGTCTATCACTGTTGAAAGTGAATGATATTCACATACAATGGCAATAAGACATTTTCAGAAGCCATTAAAGCGTAACTCTTGCCAAAATGCAAACTAAGTTTTTTTTTTATGTAGCCTATCTGAGCCAAACTTTTGTTTAAAAGCATAATTAGGACGGAAACGCAACTTTTAAGATTTTCCCTATTTTTGGTTTCGGTCAAATCACCTTTTGAACGGGAGTGATAAGGGCACTAATATGATAGCATCAAAATCGCTATTTTTAAATCACTCAGAAGACTCGACACAACATGACACTCGAAGTATCACCAGGGGCTGTACACATGAATTTGATGTTTGTGTACCCAGAGTTAACTAAAAACAAAGGTTTTGTACAACTCACCTTACCAGTTTGTGTGTCCGTTGGCTCCCATTTTGCCAGTCAAAACAAAAATTTGACCAAAACCAAAAATAGGACTGAAACGCCACTTTTACGATTTTCCCTAATTATGCTTTTAAGTGAAAGTTTTACTCTGATACATAAAAAAAGACCTTAGGTTGCATTTTGGAGAGAGTTATGCTGTAATTCAGTGTCCTAATGATGAAACCTTTACCTCATCCATAATTTATCATGTTTTGACCATATTTTGGATACACATATACAAAACCGGGTGGGAACACATGACATACTGTCAAAATCATAGAAATCAGGATGGTAACACGACATACTGTCAAAATCATATAAACCAGGGTGGGAACACATGCCATACTGTCAAAATCATATAAACCAGGGTGGGAACACATGCCATACTGTCAAAATCATGTGAACCAGGCTGGGAACACGAGACATACTGTCAAAGTCATACGAAACAGGGTGGGAACAGATGACATACTGTCAAAGTCATATGAAACAGGGTGGGAACAGATGACATACTGTCAAACTCACTTGAACCAGGGCTGGAAACAGATAATACTGTATACTGTAAAAATCATATGAACCAGGGTGGTAAACCGTCATACTGTCAAAATCATATGAACCAGGGTTGGGAACCCATGAAATACTGTCAAAATCATATGAACCAGGGTTGGGAACCCATGAAATACTGTCAAAATCATATGAACCAGGGTGGTAAACCATCATACTGTCAAAATCATATGAACCAGGTTTGGGAACCCATGAAATACTGTCATAATCATATGAACCAGGGTGGTAAACCGTCATACTGTCAAAATCATATGAACCAGGGTTGGGAACCCATGAAATACTGTCAAAATCATATGAACCAGGGTTGGGAACCCATGAAATACTGTCAAAATCACATAAACCAGGGTGGTAACACTTGACATACTGTCAAAATTGTATAAAACCAGTGTGGGAATACATGAAACACTGTCAAAGTCATACAAACCAGGGTATTAACAAATGGTTACATACATTTGTAAACCACATTAAATTGTTACTATATTTGTTTTGATGATCTTCACTAATTTGTGTAATGAACAGATAAAACCAATATGTTTTCAATACACTAGATACAGTACTCTGTATTAACAAGTTCATTTCTTTCTTTGTGGAAGTCTGTGTGCTCTTTCCAACTGTCCACAGTGGATTTATCATGTGAGCCAGCGAGGCTTGCCTCTTTCAAAGTGGTCTCTGTGAAAGGATTGTGGAAGGCCCCTTTACATAATACACTGAACAATAGCTACAGAGTCCAGCAGCTTGCCTGGCCAAGCCTGAATACAATCCCAACCCTGAACTCCCACATACAGCATTCCCTTTCCTTTTCACATGTCCACAATTCAGAATTTTTTTTAACAGCTGATTAGGTTGGGAAATGTGCTAAATTGCCACACATGCAGGAAAACTCTGTCAGATTTTCACTTCAATCCCTTTACTTTGAGGAGACTTCTTTGAATCCTTTATCAAATAATATCTGGGTGACAAGCATGTGCTTTAATGTAATATATTTCCATTACAATTGGCAGAAATTTATTTTTAGCTAAAAGCTATTATTCAAGCAAGGAAGTTGCTAGAACTGTAGGAGTTTGGTGGGCTTAACTGAATTGTAGCTGTTGGCTGGTCGCTTTGCAACGGTTTTTGTTATTGGTCCTTTAAACCATTGAGGCTCACTTCACAATAGGAAGCTGAAACGTCATCTCAAGCAAACACACTGATGGGAATATAAAAGGGCTCATTATATATTATACCTGCCTTAAAAGCTATGAAACCCACATATTAGAGGCCCTCTGTGGAATTTGACACCCTTGGTGTAGATTGTTATGTCCTGATGTTTCCAAAAATATACTAATCAGTAATTTCCCATCTGGGACACTTTTTTTACTTACAATAATTTTTCTTCATAAATAGATAGGAATTATTGCCATTAGCATTGGCAATTCTTATAAATAAGATCAAACACAATTACATCTGTATTAACATTATACTTTTAATGTAAATCTTATTATATTATAACTGTATTGTGGTCTTCCAAGACTTTGTTTTACTGGGTTAGATGCATGTAAAAATCCATTTGACATTTATCACCATGGGAAAAGGCAAGAGAACACACACACGCAAAAAACGCATAAATCTGACAAAGAATAAAATAGATGCCTTATAGTGCATCCAGAAAGTATTCACAGCACTTTACTTTTTCCACATTGTTACGTTACACCCTTATTCCAAAAATGATTGAATTCCTTTTTTCCCAAAAGATTCTACAAACATACCTCTTAATGACAATGTGAAAGAAGTGAGTTTTGAAATCTTAGCAAATTTATTAAAAATGAAAAACAAAAAATGTACATAAGTATTCACAGCCTCTGATCAATACTTTGTTGAAACATCTTTGGCAGCAATTACAGCCTCAAGTCTTTTCAAGTATGATGCTACAAACTTGGCACATCTATTTTTGGGCAGTTTTTCACATTCTTCTTTGCAGGACCTCTCAAGCTTCATCAGGTTGGATGGGGAGCCTCAGTGCACAGACATTTTCAGATCTCTCCAGAGAGGTTCAATCGGGTTTAAGTTTGGGCTCTGGCTGGGCCACTCAAGGACATTCACAGAGTTGTCCTGTAGCCACTCCTTTGTTATCTTGGCTGTGTGCTTAGGGTCGTTGTCCTGTTGGAAGATTAACCTTTGCCCCAGTCTGAGGTCCAAAGTGCTCTGGAACAGGTTTTCAGCAAGTATGTATGTACATTGATGCATTAATATTTCCCTCGATCCTGACTAGTCTCCCAATTTCTGCTGCTGAAAAACATGCCCACGGCATGTTGCTACCACCACCTTGCTTCACTGTAGGGATAGTATTGGCCAGGTGATGAGCGGTGCCTGGTTTCCACCAGACATGACGCTTGCCATTCAGGACATAGAGTTCAATCTTTGTTTCATCAGACCAGAGAATTTTGTTTCTCATGGTCTGAGAGTCCTTTAGGTGGCTTTTACTGAGAAGTGGCTTCCATCTGGCCACTACCATACAGGCCTGATTGGTGGAGTGCTGCAGAGATCGTTGTTCTTCTGGAAGGTTCTCCTCTTCACAGAGAAATGCTGGAGCTCTGTCAGTGACCATCGGGTTCTTGGTCACCTCCCTGACTAAGGCCTTTATCCCCCAATTGCTGAGTTTGGTCAAGCAGCCAGCTCTAGGAAGAGTCCTGGTGGTTCCAAACTTCTTCCATTTACGGATAATGGAGGCCACTGTGCTCATTGGGACCTTCAATTCTGCAGATATTTTTCTGTACCCTTCCCCAGATCTGTGCCTCAATACAATCCTGTCTCAGAGGTCTACAGACCATTCCTTGGATTTCATGGCTTGGTTTGTGCTCTGACATGCACTGTTAACTGTGGGACCTTATAGCCAGATGTGTGCCTTTCCAAATCATGTCCAATCAACTGAATTTACCACAGTTAGACTTTTGTTTCATGGTTTTATTTCATTACTCCACAGAACAGAATCCCCCAAATTCAGATTTCAGCATATTAGGACCGACGTTTGTTGTGTATTTGGGTCAGTAGTAGTGTATAGCTTGGAGTCCTGGCATGGAAACATTCTGCAGTAAGTACTCGCCTTATTGTGCTCACTGAAACCTTAGTGCCTTTTGCCACCAAAAATCGCTGCAAGACCTTTCCAGTAACTCAAGGGTTTTTCACAACCTGTCGTCTCAGAAATCTGGTTGCAGCCGTTGATAGCTTTCTTTTTCTGCCCCGTCCAGGTAGTGTAACCACCGTTCCCTTAACATTGAACATGTGAACTATGTTTCCAATTGTGTCTCTAAGAACATTCAGTGTCTTCGCTATCATGTTCCTTGTTTGTGTAGGGCGATAATCACTTAACTTTTTGGACCATTTTTATGACTTAGCCACATTTCTCACATGCAGTCAAACTAGACACTCAGCAAACATTTAGCCAGTTGTATTCCAGCTCAAGGACACCTGGTACTAATGGACCCGTTGGTTAGTTGCATCAGGTGTGCTTGAGACAACACCTGTTTGCATGTTTGTACTGTTGTGAGGGATTCTATTCAGATGGTTGAATAATTTTGAGACTGGAGAAGTCATTATGAGTTGCATTTTCAGTTGGATTTGGGGAAAACACTTGATTGATTCATTGTGTTGAGCTATTTCAATTGCTTTTGTTTGATTTGTTTATTGCAAAGAGATGAAAGTCTGTGTAAATGCTGACCATAAACCTGAATCACAAATAACCAACCTGATGCAGTATTCTAACAAATGGGTATATGATATATGCACACATTTCTGGGATACATATTAATGTGGGGGAATCAGTAGAGAGAATTCTTTGTTTTAAACCTATAATTATGTTGCTTTGATGTTTGCATGTGGATATTGGCAAAACACACCCAGCGACAATGTGTCAATGCATGGTATTTTACATTTTTTTGTGCCTGTGAAGCATGTATATTCAAATACCTTCAGTGTTAGCTTGGGTTTCCATTTCAGCAAATATAGAAAGGTAGTTTTGGTTTTCTAATCCATAATCTGGTGTTTAAATGTCCCTCTGTATTGCATCGGGATTAGGGCTAGGCAATAGGACGATTACATCACAATGTGAAAATTTATGATTTGTTAAAATTGATCTTGACCCATGCTGCATTATCTGGCAGTGCGTAGACTTGCAGTGCATGGAGCTGGCTTAAATGACAAATAGCCTATTCCAGCATTTCCCTATTTGCTATAGGCCATAGCCTTCATATTAAAAGAATATCTGGTAGGCTATTGTGAAATAATGCAAAAAAACAATGACAATTATTTGGAGAATGAGGTGAGTGCACCAAGCAGCCAAACTGTGCCATATCTTAACTGAAAATATTCCATCTTTTGATTATTAATGATGTATTTCTGGACTATAGGGTTCCATTTCAGAAAGTATTCTTGCAAATATAGCCTAATATTGGAGACAGGTTGATAGAAAATCGCAAAAAGACAAATGTCAGGGGATCGTGTCGGATTTGTCATAATTAATGCATACATTTAAAGGTTTGAAGTATGTTTATATAAGTAATAGTAAAACTAATAGATAAACATATGTCATAGGGAGTTGAAACAAACCTTTTTGCTATTCCTCCCCCGTCACCGGCACTCAGCATTGGTGGATTCCTGTCACCAACACTAAGTCCCTTTTCAGCACACGCGGTCATCAACCAAGCGCACCTTATCAAGTCCCGGACTTGCTTGTCATTACCCACAACAGATTCCCACTGTCAATATTATTATGTGTATATACAGTAGCTCCCTGTCCCCCCTTTGCCTTTGTCTGCCATTGTAATTTTATGTTTTAAGGTTTGTTTAGTTTGAGTCTATTAACCTACTTCATGAGTTTGGCTGTTCTCACCCTGCACTAAAACATTTAAACATTTTATCCTCGGGGGTGGGGTGTGGCTGGGTTTTTAAAAACATATTGAAAAGCAGTGAAATGTACGTACAGTGTTTTATTTACTTCTTTACAGTGCCTTGCGAAAGTATTCGGCCCCTTGAACTTTTCGACCTTTTGCCACATTTCAGGCTTCGAACCTAAAGATATATAATTTTAGTAAGATATATAATCTGAAATTTTTTGTGAAGAAGCAACAATAAGTGCAATCATGAAGTGGAACGAAATTTATTGGATATTTCAAACTATTTTAACAAATAACTGACAAATTGGGCGAGCAAAATTATTCAGCCCCTTTACTTTCAGTGTAGCAAACTCTCTCCAGAGGTTCAGTGAGGATCTCTGAATGATCCAATGTTGACCTAAATGACTAATGATGATAAATAGAATCCACCTGTGTGTAGTCAAGTCTGCGTATAAATGCACCTGCTCTGTGATAGTCTCAGAGGTCCGTTGAAAGCACAGAGAGCATCATGAAGAACAAGGAACACACCAGGCAGGTCCGAGATACTGTTGTGGAGAAGTTTAAAGCTGGATTTGGATACAGAAAGATTTCCCAAGCTTTAAACATCCCAAGGAGCACTGTGCAAGCGATAATATTGAAATGGAAGG
>JACXGM010039717.1:0-10508 GCA_016801145.1 Umbra pygmaea
AGAATATTGAGTCAGGTATTATAAACATGTAAACCCAGTACCGGAGTATATCAATCAAGTGCATACTGAATATTATGTAGTTTGTCACAACGGACACAATGTACGACACCACTGTGAGCTGATTTACTGTCGTGGGATAAACGGTTCGTGTCTGGATAAATAGTCCATCCATGGGCAAACAGCCCACGGTTGTATAAAATGTGTCTCTTTAAGACCACTAACGGTTGCCCTGTGCACATCTGTCAGGCAGAGCAGCACTTAAGGCAGTATCAATAGCAGCAGCGGCAACAAACACGGGACTGGGAACGATGAACCGTTATAAAGTCTCAAGGTTTGTGCCAGGACAGGCTTTCAGTCAAAGAGAGCTCGTAGAGTTCGAGAGACAATGCTCAGTGTACAGAATGGCACGTCAAGGCTCAGTCTGAGACCTCCCTTGTCATCCAGCGCAATAGATACATGGAGTGTCTTGTGTGCCTCGAAGTGGTGTTGGGCAAGGAAAATCCGAAGGAGCGCCGATTTGGCATTCTGTCCAACTGTAAACACTGTTTCTGTCTGCAGTGCATCCGCGCTTGGAGGAGTGGCAAAAGCCACGGCAACATCAGACAAGTTCAACTGTGCCCGGTGTGTCAAATCTCTTCGCAGTTTTACATCCCCAATGATTACTGGGTCGAAGATAAAGAGGAAAAGCAAGAACTGGTCCAGAAATACAAGGATTTCATTGCGACAATACCGTGTCGATACTTTGATCGGGGACGTGGAACTTGCCACTTCGGCTCAAAGTGCTTCTACAAACACTCTGACTGGGTGGGGGCTCAGACCCCGAAACGGCAGCCCTTGAGGAGTAAGAGGAGGCTGTTTCCGGAGGAGATTTCACCAAATCGTCAGACACTGATTGGGGAAGATGTGTATCCCTTTGCCATGACCGAAATGTCACACATTGAGGATCGTTGACATATTCCAGTGATCGTTTTGCGCATTCAGGGGACTAAGGGGACCGGTTTCAGTGCTGGCCAGATGATGTCTCATACCTCTATAGTACCGCTCCACAAACCTAGAAACCCACGGATGGACTGTGTTTGTCAGTGTTGAATAGTAGCTTTTGTGTTTTTGTTATGTGTTGTATACCCAATGTACTTGTAATACAATGAGTGCCTCTTTGTACTGATTGTGAATTTGGTATACCCGAGATTATGTCTAACATGCAAGGTTGACAAATAAAACTCTGAACATTCATGTTGGTGTACATGTCTCTTAATTTTTCACTTGACACATAAGTAAACATTTGCACCTAGACATGAGTACAGCACCTTCGTGAGTGCAGCGCCCTCGTGAGTGTAGCGCCCTCGGCATTTGTAAATCTTTTTTTTAAATTAGGTTGACAAATAAACTCTAAACTTTCTCATCGGTGTACAAAGCTCTTAATTTTCACTTGACACTGACCAGGAATCACACACACACACACACACACACACACACACACACTTGAGTGCCTGATCTTCACACAAATTGAGCAAATGGACCTGGTAGCGAAACTAAGGTCTGCGACCGGTGGACTAGTCAACCCCAAAGTGATCCCGGGTGACTGACTGTATGGCGCTACAACAACACCCTACACCCTAGAATGACAGACACACTGGAGACTATTCGCTTTTGCTATTATGACAAGTGTATACGTTACCCGTGTTGCTTTTTTGTACAATAAAACTAAATCCTTAGGTACTAACAGTGTGTCGGGGGTGTTTATTGTTAAAGCATAACAGAGAAGAAACATCTGTGTTGGTGATACCGTAACCGTCAAAGAAAAGAGTTGTTAGGAAAGGGCACCTAGATCTACTGTAACATTGCAATCTTTGGGTATAAGGAAACCACACAGTCCAGCACATTTAGTCCACGGAGCAGACAAGTAACTCGTTACAATGGTCGAGCATAATGAGTACCACGGTAATTACTGGTGGATGAACGACAAGGACAATTTGTTTAAGATCACCTTGATAGTGGTTCCGGTGTTGATGGTTTTGGCCTTGGTGCTGATCACTTACAGGATCTGGGGCAAACGTTCACTGTCACGTATTTATAAACCGTGTTCACATAGTTATTCGCCTCTGTACGACCCTGTGTATGTTCCCACAACGTGCGCCTTTGATGATAGGAGGTGTGATGTGAACAACCAGTACAACAAGCCCCTCATCGACGCTAAAGACGCATCTGTGTTGATCTGAATTGTGGAAGCGAGGTAGGGGTAACGTAGGTTTGTACATGTGTATGAGTGACACAGCTGGGCTAGTGTTTGTGTCTCACTCCCACTCTGCATCTCCCCAGAACCTGAATGATCAAGCTCGAGGTCGTGTGGCATCTGGACCCCTGGGTAGTATGGCAGAGTTCAGCGTAGCCCTTCTGCAACAACCTGAGACTTTTTATCTGAAACCTGGGAACCTTCTTCATGTCAACAGAATCAAACTTTGTCTTTATGTACAGTACATTATTTATAAACCTGTTTTGTGTGCATTATAACCTTGATGTATGTCTAAACCTACTTTGTGTTCATTATAACGTTGATGTATATGAATAAATACAGATGACTATGAGTTACAAAAAGCCTGTGCATGTTTATTTGCAGATGCAATGATTAACATCAAATCCATTCTCACAATAATGGTGCACACATTGATAATCTCAGAAGAAAGATGTATATAATGATTTCATAGACTGTGCCGTTGATATAATGAATAGTATACCAATGATTATAAAATTTCTAGGATGTGCACACAGAGTATACACACAGACAGACAGACAGACAGACAGACGGACAGACAGACAGACAGACAGACAGACAGACAGACAGACAGACAGACAGACAGACAGACAAGTTGTACACCGAAAGAGAGTTATTTTTACACAACATCTACAGTTATATTATGTGTTCTAGCATATTGTCCGCAAGCCTCTTGGACTGTAACTCTTTTGACGGGCTCTCTCGTATCTTCCAAGTCTCGTTGCACAGCCAGGGTTAACACCTGCCTGTTGATGTATGAAGAGGCGTTGAGTTGCAGTCCCACGTTGTCAGACAGGGTCTTTACGGCGCCAATCAGCTGCTGCACATCGAGCCTTCCCCGAAGCGATCCCAGTAAGTAGCTTAGGTCAGCTCTATGCATCTCGGTAGAAATCAGTTCGTTTTCCAATTTCTTATATTCGTTATCTTCCCCAGTGTTTCTTTTCATCGATTCCTTGAGTAGAGCTATGTTGGTGTCTAAGCTTGCTATGGATCTCGAAACCGTGTTTATTGCTATGTCAACATCAGCCTCTTGTTTCTCCCTGATGAGGGTTAGGTTATTATCTCATTCCATGGGGTGCATGTACAGCGTGGTAAAAAAGTTGACCCCGCAAGAGAGTATGAAATCTGTAAAGGCGCACAATCCTCGCGCTATGTTGCGCAAGAAGCCGCTGCCGCTGATGCAGCGCATCCTTTGATCGTCACTAGCGCTGTGGCCAGTAGTTTTTCAATGGAGTCATGAAACGGGGACCCACGCATGGGGATGTTTATGTCTGACAAATCATACTCTTGACACCACTGGCCATTCAACACTGGATGGAACGAGAACAGCCGGTGCTCTCAAATATCCTGTTAAATATTGGGTTGATTAAGCGTGAGGTCGTCTGCATGGGGTTGCAGGAGAATATACCTGTTCCGCTAATTCCAGGCGCCAGCCTATCGACCAGCGTTTCCCGGGTCGTATCGCTGACACACATTAGTTTTTTATCAGACGTTAACCCGACAGTGTGAGTACCACAGAATGCGATTCCCAACTTTGGCTGCATTACGTTCGTGCTAGGCCTTTCTCCGCTTGCTCTCTCCATTATATCCTCCAAGGGATCTCGGCTGGGGTTGAGTAAACTCTTCTCAAATTCTGCAATGTGAAGGGTGTCGCAGAAAAGTTTCTGATTGCTATCCTCATCGTTGCGGTGTCTTTTGAGGTGCTTGTTTCTAGCCCTGAGCGTGGAGCTGAATGGATGGAGCAGTGTTGGCATACAAGTGTACGCTTCGGCTCGCATCACAGAGTCCTGTGTAATGGACCCGTTGAGTCTTTCCGAGCGCCCGGTTGTGAAGATGTAAGGCCTGCGGTATCCGCATGCGCTGTCCGACTCGGGGCAGAACCCATTAAACGCGTCTGCAACCACCATGTCGAAGGGACCGCTCGTGTTTATGTGCACGTCACCTCCTCGTACGTCTTTCATGTACAGATTGGGGATGTAGACACCGGGCGATTCCAGGGTCTCTGGTATCACGACAGACTCGCAATATTGGTTGACTGTGTGCAGCTGGTGCGTATTGTGAGCCGTGGGTTTACAGACGATCTCCGTGCCCAGGGTGTATAAAGTAGACTTTTGTTGCATGAGCAAGACCCCGCAGCCCGTGAAATGCACACCTCTGAACAGTAGGTAGGACATGCCCGAGTAGTATTTTGTGTCGTAGTGATCCCGTATGACATTGTGTGTCAACAGGGTACTATAATGCATCCCCAACAACACCTTGGCTAGGTTGTTGCTGATACCCGCAAGCTTTTGCAGTCTGATTGCCCACATGTAGGTGACCACGGATGTGTCGCTAAATCCGGTCTCGGTACAACACTTGTGTGTCAACGCGCTAGGCTCAAACTGTTTGCTGACGTCGATGCATCCCTGCGGCTCTACCTTCGAAAAGACGACGTGGCCATTCATATGGCTCACAGTGAGTGCGCTCTCATTGGTCAGGTTTAACTCATTGGTTAGGTTGCGTTCGCGCTCTCTGTATTGGATTGGGGTTCGGACAGTGCCATCGCCATCTCGGTTCGAAGTAACTTCACGGCGGTACACTCGAGCACCTAGGCCAGGGAGGATGATCCAGTACATGAGATTACAATAGTCCACATCGTCCAAGGTGAAGCTGTGTGGGTAGCCGTACTCTGTAACTATATCTTCATCAACATTGAAACACACAGGCATCGAGGCTATCACAGAGTTGTTTCTGCTCCCAACTATACCCTTAAACAGTCCGATTAGGCTGTTCATCAATCTTTCCAATCGCATCAAGACTATACGTTCATCTGAGCTAATTGCCAATCCCGTCTCCTTCTCGGCGAGAACACGCCGCATGTGAATGGCACAGATGGGGTCGGCTACCCAAGACCAATACAATCTTCCATTGGTCCAGTCAGCATTAATCAATCTGGTAACAACTTCTCCCTCCAGGATAAGACTCATTTCAATCGTTGACTCTAGACCCTGTTTGTAGTGGAGGCCGTCTTCGATGAATGCCAAGTGATTTCCCACCTGTTTGGACAGCTCTGTGTCACCAAAGTGAGCAAGTAACTCGCTGCCAATCTGAGCGATTTCATTGTCGATGCTGTTCATGGGCGACGAGTTGAAAAGAGCCACCCGGGGCCTGACAACCCAGCTCAACTCAGGTATGGCGCTGTCGCTGTTACAATTGTCCGGTGGGCGAGGTACCACCATGTTGCGAGCATCAAACTCAAGTATGGACGCGGGGTTCTTTATCTTACTGTACCAGTCTCTGCTGTGTGCCAAATAGGCCAGGTTTCGTACAGGGACTGCGTTGGGATCGCCTCTCATCAACGCGTTCACCTCATTTTGCAGTTTCATCCTACGAGCCTGAGTGAACTCAATCGGGTTACCCACGGGGTGTAGGCTATGAAGACTGACACAGACGACCGCTCCGTCGTACTGGTGGAGGTACGAAGCGCAGGGTGATCGCTGGGCAAGCTGCTTGTAGTTGATGTCGTCCAAGTCTGTGGTGGAGAGAACATGAGAGGGGTTGATCTGATTTAGTGCAGGTGCCGTGCCGCCGACCGTGAAGTACTCCCACTTCAACCCTTCCGAGTTACAGAAGGCCTTGTGTTTGGTGGAAGTGTCTCTGTTGCTACCGTGCTCCATCTGCACCCCATCCACATGCACAATGGGAATCTTATCGGTGGGACCTCCTCCAACTCGAATGTAGTTTACCTTCATGTCGATCGAGCTGTCCTGGAAGCTAGTACCCTCCGGGCGTTTTCCAGCGCACAGACGAAGGAGTCGGGCTGTATGTTGATCACACCGCACATGAGCTCCGCCATCCACAGTATAGAGTCCAATTTCTCGGCGCGACTGTAAGTCTTGGTCCCTTGCAGGACTCTGTTTATCAAGGTGGGTTGAGCCACGCAATATCTGAGCACCTCGATGGTCCTACTTAGCTCCCACGATGTGCTGACCCTGTCCAACTCTCTTCTGATCAGATTCATGGCCACGGAGGGCACTGTAACACTCAGGAGGCTTCCGAATTGCCTTGTGACCACCTTGGAGGTGTGCTTGAACTTCTGGGTGTACTCTGTGGTCTGCACTCCATTGTGGATAGTGTCATAGGTGCCCTGCTGAGCCTCGCACTGATCTGTGACCCTGATGCGTCTACAGAATCTCGTACCCGTGGGCACCACGTCGTCCGGGACCAGCATCTTGTACACAAAGCCGGCGAGCAGGCAACTCGTCTCTCGCTGCTGTCTGAAAAGCGTAACTCCCATGTGAGCCTGCGATATCACGATAGTGGCGTCAGCTGAGATGGAAGTGTTGGTGGCCGAGGCTCTGATTATCTTTTTGACCATGTACTCTGCAAACGCGCTGTTTGGATCAGTCAGAAAATTGGGAGCCTTCACCCAACCCGCGATAGTCTCCAGCGGTTTCAGCATGTAGCTGCTCGGGTCCATCGTTACCACACTCATGATGCCAGCAGTCCCGTAGACAGAATCACAGGTGACCTGTTTGAGCTGTATAGCGGTGAATCTCAAGACAAACCCAAGATATGGCCAGCGTACATTGTCGAGAAGTGTGTATTTCCAGTTGGACAATGTCTCTAATATCTCCCTATCTATCGAGACATCGACTCTTGGGTGTACGTGGGTGAGGATCGGCAGCTCGCCATAGCAATAGAGGAGATTGTCAACACGTTCAGCCCGGCCCTGTCTGTGGAGCTCCTGCTTTACAACATCTTGGGGAGCACCAGTGAGAGCGCCACGTGCTTGGTCCGGTACCTAATCAACTACTACTCATCCAACCGCATGTGCGAACAAATCAAGACCACTCTGAGGAACATGATCCGCTGGAATGTCTTAGCGGGCTTTGTGCCCTGCGTCTTCTTGACTTGGAAGAAACTCAGAGCTCTCAGCATGGGCTTGTCGGATAAAGCTGCCGTGACCAACCTCGTCTCGTCCAACCCGGGCGTACACAGAGACGTGTACAAGATGCCGGGGTATGACATGTATAATGAAGATAGGTGTAACCCAAGTAAACGGAGGAGAACTGATGAGTGACATCGCAGGTCTGGTGTCCACACTGGTGGTCTTGGAGTCGTACACGAACACAGTAGCCGGAGTAGCTGCAAGCCGCAGCAGCACCCTCGCGAACCGTTTCTCAGGACAGTGCGGGATGGTCTCAGCCCCCCTGATGCCGCGTCCGAAGCTGTGCAGGAACGAGACGCTCACGAGTGTGCTCTGTCTTCAATTTTGGACGTGCCGCTCGATCAACTTGCGGACACGCTGAAACTACTGATGATCAATTCGGTCCCCGATACGCAGGTCACTGTGGTGTGCAAGATCATCCGAGACTGGGTCGAATGAGATGTTGCACTCAAGCGAGACCCCGTTAAGGAAACTGAACTGAAGATGGCGACCGTGGCCCTGTGGGGTGTGATGAAGACCTTCGAGCACGGCCGGAGCCCAATCGTACCTGAGTGCAGAGCTTCGACTTGTCTGGCCTTCTACGACACGGAGACGGACCTTGTCACGGCCACTGTGGATTGGGTCCTCTACAGGCACATCTCCACTTGGGATGGTTGCTGGTCATGCGGTTCCACTCTGTCCTCGTTGGCTAAGAGAGCTCAGCTGACGGTCAGGAGCTGGTCTACTCTCTTTCACAAGGTCATACAGGGGCAAACCACGGCATCGACCAGACACATTTACACCAGCACAGGCATAGACCGCTCCTCTTTGACGCACCTGGCAGATGTGATGCTTTAATCCCATGGACAGCAGCAGCGTACCGGTCTTTCGGTCGCATTCAGTAAACCTTTACTCAACAACCTGTCCCGCTTCCTGGCCAGCGACCAGCAACCCGATATGTTTGGACTGAACGCGGCCGAGTTGCCAGATGTGTTTCTGAGATCCGGGATAGGGACTACAGTTTCTGAGCACAAGTCCGCCAGTGTCTCGCACAGCGTGAGTAAAATGATGACTTCGATGATCTCCGAAGGCAAGGAAGTGCTGTTGGTCAGGCAGTTTCTCGGTGAGGTGACCAGGCACCCTCGCATGGCCTTGGAACGACTGAAGAGTGATTGTAAGGATCGCGGACTGTTGCAGCTGGCCGAGAGCATCGTGCGGCAGCTGGAACAGACCAACGGCGCGGGTGGTGACACTAAATCCCAGGAGCCTGTCACGGAGCTCGGATCCGACGTTAAACTCGTGTGCAACTACCCGTCTTCTGTCAGCGTGGCCCATCTCGAGGAGACCTTTAGCATGTGGACCAATTTTTGGAGGAGCGCTCTGTCCGGATTCAGTCAGTTCAACAGGAGACACAACACCATCCAGTACAACAACAGGGACACGGTGAGAGAGCTACAATCCGGGTCACATTTTTTTTTCGGTGCACATTTTTTACTCTGTACTGGTGACACTCTTGAATACGTCCGGTGTAATGTTCGCAGACAGCTTATCTGGGAGAAAGCCAGATGCTTCGCTCACGGTCAATGACATTATGCTCACGCGTGACTCTCTGCACCCGACCGCATATGGGTTACTATTGGCCAACAAGTTGGGTCTCAGGCCTTCCGATGTGAAGTGTGAAGAAGAAAAGGATCCGGAGCAGAGGGCTGTTGTTTTGCGGAGTCTACGAGGGTGTTGCTCTCTGCTACATCAGCAAACAACTCAGATTCCTCGCACCCTCGGCCCGTTGTGGCTGAAGAAATGTGTTCTGCTGGGGCTCGCGAGGCTGAGATCTCAAAGGAAACGCTTGACTCGATCAGACACGGAGTCTGGGTGGTCGGCGCGCCGCTCCACTGCAGCAGAGACACAAGTGCTTGTTGACTCATCGGGGCTCTGTTTCGCATTCTGACGCTGATCAGGATAAGCAGCTGCAACAGCAGAAGGTTTGATGTGGGACGTGATCTCCTGAGCGACCGACGCTTGCTGCAGATGCTTTTTATGGACAGACGAGAGAGACCGAGGTAATCACTCACAGTTTTTTTCGTGGCGCAAGGAGACAGGGGTTGTTGGATTATTGTGGACACGATGAGATCTCATCATTTTATTGTACTTCGTGTTCATTTCTCTTGCTGCATGTTGATACTGTCTTGATTTCACCCGGGTTACATTACACAATTAAAGTTTGTGTGTACAAAATTTTGTGTAGTACATCTTTCCTTTACTCCTCCTTGCTTTTCGGCTTCGGAGCCTAGACTCACATGAGAACCACTGACCAGGGTTTTACGTTTCTTATGTGACACTGCGGTGGCTGAGACATCATCGTCCTCGTTGACTTTATACATCTTGCGCTTTTGTTTCACTCGAACCCTGTCCTCATTGTACTCCTCGCAGGCTTTCTCTTGCTCGCCGTTGTTCGGGTAGTGATGATCATCGCCAGTGTATTTGTTGTCATCACTGTCTTCGCCGTTCCTCGCCTCTCCATCATGACCCGTCAGACCTTTTGTGGCCAATTTGAGAAATTCATCTGTCCAGTCTCTGTCGGGTTGAGAAGTGAGCAGCTGAGACTGAGGGTCCAGGTAGCAGGGCTCGAGCGAGTGGTCGTCTATCGTAACCGTGACCCACTGCTGTTTCGAGTACAGCTGAACTCTACCCTTGATCATCCAGAGAGGTTCCAAGCTGAGCTCTGTCAAGTCCGCTAGCGACACTCTTATCCAGAAAAACTTTTTGGCTGACGGCATTAGCGTATGTAGGGACGTCTCTATCGCAACAGACTTGTCTCGCATCGTCCAGATAAACATGTTGATCTGTTGAATGGGGTCGATCTTTAGCCCCGTGCACTTTTTGTGTTTATCCGTGGGCCTATATTGTACAAACGAGTACTCTTTGCCTAGCATAGCTACTCCAATTAGGTATTCGAGCGTCACCAAGTCTTCTTGTATGGCTTCCAAAATCCTATCCTTGGACTCGTGTGCAGGATGACGCTGAGGCTTGAGACGCTGAAGAGGCGCAGGAGAGGGGCACGGCACAATGCTAGGTCGATATGAGTATGAGAGCATGATGGTTCAGGTTCTCAACTGTAAGGCCAGACTCTCAAATACACTGTTGAGAGCTCGAGAGAATTCGTAGTCAGACAGGAAGTGTTTCAGGTCTAGCTCTGTGAGACTTTGTCCGATCTCGCACGTACTCTGTAGACGTCGGGGTCTGTAAATAGGGTTGCTCCAACCCGAGCTCTCTTCCACTATCCACCTAGGTGTATCCGAGCGATCCAAGCACTGTCTGGCTGGCACT
>JACXGM010039718.1:0-10507 GCA_016801145.1 Umbra pygmaea
ATATATATATATATATTACTTGATTCAATTTGTTGTTTGCCTAATTTCTGCCCTCATGTTCTAGGCCACCCCGAAGTGAAAGGGAAAAAATAAACCACTTAATAGCAATGTGCTGTATATAATTAATTCGTAATTCTGAAATGTAATTTGCAATATGGGGTAGTTGCTATGCAGACACATTCATCAATGATCGCTGGTTGATGATCTATAGTCACACTATAGAATTTGCGTACACAAAGTCAGACCAGACGTGAGATTTTATCGCAGCCTACGATCACGTTCAAATTGATAAATCCCTTGCTTTGCGTAAGAATCGCCGTACGCCCGTCGTACGCCTGTTTTAGGTCGTACGCACGTTTCATAAATGAGGGCCAATGTGTCTGGCTTAATTCATGAGAAAAAGGTCTGGTGATGTTTTTAAAGCAGCGGAAAGGGGTGTATAATTGGGCTGGTGAGATGCTACTTCCTCTTTCAGAAATGTGGTTATAGAGAAATAAACCTATTTTTTGATTTTTTTATATGAAAAATGTGTTACTCTAAGTTACTATAAGATAAACATTCCCTACACTATGTAGTGTTTTGTTACACACAAAAGCAATGACTAAAATCAGGGACGCTGACGGGGGGGACAACTGGGATTCTTGTCCCAGGCCCAGTCCTGAGGGGGGCCCAAATTTTGTTTTTGCACAGTCATATTTATTTTGCGGGAAGCCCTAAATGTGGAGTTGTCATGGGCCCAGGATTCCTGTCAGCATCCTTGCCTAAAATTCCCAACAGTTATCAAAGTCAGACCTGTAATTGCCACAATTCCTGTTGAAATAAAATGATTACAATCAGTGTACTGTACACATTACTATTTTTATGTAATTGTGGTATAATTGCATGAAACAGATTATTTTTTTCGACTTCTCAAGGAAATGTGTAAATTCAAGTAAAGAAACCAATGAACATTGGCTGTTGAATCTCTCAATTTTTCACCCCACCCACCAGCCTGCTTCAGTCTTGGACAGTACTATAATTTTTTTCACTCTGAGCTAGCCAGGTACGGCGCGCTACCCAGCGGAAGGTTTTTAGATGGGTACACTCTGTACACCGAGCTGACCCGGGCTGGCCTTGCAGTGGAAAATAGGCATATGTTTTGATTTTTAGCATGCCTTATGTAGCTATCTAGGTAAAATAAAACTAAAAACATTTTATCAATAGCTTGAAGTATAAAAGTGGTTTTAAAAGCAACCATCTGAAGCTCTTAACGAACAGAGCTGAGTCTAAGTACAGTCCATTGTCCAAATAATTTCCTAAACCCAGGTGTAGAAATCTTTAAATATCTGCTCCATTGTCTTTGATTTAAATACTCACCCACTCAAAAGTGGTCCTTCATTTGTTTCACTGGAAGCTAAGCCAAATTTGTGTGATTTCTTTAAATATTAACGGTAGATATGAGTGGTTTCAAGATCTTGGAATGAAGTGGTATGCAGTGCCTGCAGTGTCCAACATGCTGATGGAGATTGGTGGACTTGAATTTCCCGCTTGCCCCTTTAATGGCTGGTACATGGGAACAGAAATTGGTGTGAGGAATTTCTGTGACCATCATCGTTATAACATATTGGAGGTCAGACTCACTTTCATTACATTTAGGTCCAGATTGTCCTGGAGCTTCTGAGACATAATAAAATGTTTTTGTCTGTACAGAAAGTGGGCCAGCGGATGAGCTTGGAGACACACAAGCTGTCCTCGCTATGGAAGGACCAGGCTTTGGTGGCCATCAATGTTGCAGTTATCTACAGTTTCCAGGTAAGCCTGGACTTTCATGTACCTGTACTGTATGCAGGGACAATGAAAAGGCATGTTGTATGAAGCCCATGTCATGTGATTCTTGATGATATTGTTGTTTTATTAAGTTTTCCTTTATTTAGGTAAGCCGATTGATCCGATTCTTATTTGCAATGGTGACCTGGCCAAAAAAAGCATGACAGTGCAAAATTAGAGTTTTTACACATTGCAAACAGTAATGTTTTTTTCTTATTATTAATTATAATCGAAATGCCAACTAGAAAAACGTCTACCATGCTCATTTTTTAGGCTAAATATAAATGTCTTATATGTCCTTAAAGGTGCAATATGTAGTTTTCCAAAACAATAACAAAAGACGTACTTTGCATTAAAAAAGCAAACATCACTATACCTATATTGTATATATTTCTTAGTTGTGTACTTACATTATCCTAAATGTTTCCACCAACTTTCAAACCCAGAGAAATTTGTAATATAATTACGTGAATAAAGTTATAATATTTTTAACAATACATTACTTTGTCAGTGAACAATTTTTCTGCCGGAGACGCTAGATTGGAAGGCTGTCATTGACGACTATAACAAAACCCATGATCCCACGCTACTTCCCGACGTCATCCAAGTACATCTTTTGCTATTGTTTTGAGAGACCCATAGCGGCCAAAAACTACATAATGTATGTTTAAAGATTAGAATCTTGGGATTCTAGCAAATATCTCGGTTTTAGTGTAGCGATAAAATTCACAACGTTACGACTACTTAATGTCAGCTACGCGTCTTGAAAACAATTACATTTTAATGTAGTAAAGCACATTGAGAAAATAACGTATTTTACAAGATAGTATAGTACTTACAGTCATAAATCCTTCTTTTTGTTCATCAAAGAGTCCCAGTAATGACATAAACCATAGTTTTCCCAGGTAAAATCCATCTTATGTGAAAATTGCAATTTCTTGACCGGACCATTACCGATTGTATCCGTAAATAAATGAAAATTGTTGTGTATTTCAACCGCGGGCCTGCACATCTGAACTAAAGACGGATGTGGAAAGTGTCAAACAGCTCAGCAATTTAGCCATATACGTCATCCTTATGAAACAGAGATCTTACAAATGTGCAACATTAACAATTTTAACTGAAGATTGACAGAGATCATTTACAAAAGAAATTTGTTGTCCGTCTCACGACCCGGATGTAAACATCATCACGGTGCATTTTTTCTAAAATAATACTTTTACAAAAAATGCTACAGCTCATTGGCTGTTCACTCAATCATTGGCTTTGTAGGGTTCTTTCAAACAGGATGTAGAAAAATAAAAACAGAAAATAATTATGCATTTTCTTTATTTCATCTTGTGCCATATTCACTGTGTATATTTATTTGAAATTAATTTTACATATCCAAAAATCTTCTAAGTCTTTAAAAAAAAAATATCAACCATATGTTTGTCCTTGCCTCAGGTCCAGTGTAACAAGAGGTTAAATTTGGGTATGTTTTTTATGAAGAATTTGACAATTAGGGGGCGATCCTTAAGTAGTTAAAGGTGTTAGTAGTGAAGAGAGTATCAACCCTTTTGAATTTTCTTATTCATTCTAGTCATTGGCTACTGTGAACTATAAGGAATGACAGCGAAAGTGAAAAAAAAAGAAAAAGTGTTTACTTTAGGGGTGTGAAATGCAATATCCGGTACCTGTTCGAGTGCAGGTTTTGCGTAGGTAATACTATAGTGACAAGTAAAGGAGGGATTTGCCTAACAACAACTTGTAGATAACCTGGTATCAGGCTCTTGGCGACAACCCTGTAGATAACATCACCAAAGTGATTTGCAGCTTGAGTAAAGGAGTCCTTGTTAATATTTTATTAATATTTGAATAAGATTAAAATTTGCCACAGATTATTTAGCATCAGTGTGCTAAACTGATCTATACCAATCTCCTGCTCATTTTTTAAAGTGTAATTTAGGCTAACATGGCCTGTATCTTATTCCCACATAAAATGAATTTCACAGGGATGTATTACTCTACTGCGTTTTGTCACGTTACTCTTTAGAAGAACAAGGTGACCATCACAGACCATCACTCTATAGCAGACTCCTTCATGAAGCACATGGAGGCAGAGTTCCGACTGCGTGGCGGCTGTCCGGCAGACTGGGCCTGGCTGGTTCCACCCATTTCTGGTGCCCTCACCCCTGTCTTTCACCAGGAGATGCTCAACTACATCCTCTCTCCATTCTTTTACTACCAGGTAAGTACATGCAAAACCACATATAAATAAGGAAACAAAAACATTTAAAATACACCAAAACATTATTAGAACCTATTGAATTACAGGCCAATGTGTGTTACTGACTGTAATCTGGTTTGAAGGCCGATCCTTGGGTTACTCATACCTGGAGTGATGAGAAGAAAAGACCCATAAAACAACAGATTAGCTTCAAATCAGTAGCCAGGTAATAGATTTGACACATTCTTCATTAATTCTATTAAAATCCTCAGGGCTTTTTGAATTTGTCAGCTCAAGGTTTCAATTTAGAAACATTTCAGTTATTGGTCAGTTGGTTTAGCCACTAGGCCTAAATGTATGAGCATGAAGTTAATACATATTATTTTATTTGCTCATCTTGAATAATAATAAGCATGTTGTTCACTTTGTAGGGCTGTTCTCTTCTCCAGTACTTTGATGAGAAGGGTGCTGGCTAAAAGGGTGCCCTGCACTGTCCTTTATGCCACTGAAACAGGCATGTCCCAGACATTTGCCCAGAGACTGAACTCCATGCTGAACTCTGCCTTCAATTCCAGGGTAGGAGATCCATCCTATTACCATCTAGGCTGGGAAACACTAAATTAATACTTGGTACCTAATTGTATAATAGTGCAAAATTTTAAGTTCAGAGTTAGCAATGTATAAAATGGAGTACTGTGTTTTGATAGTAGTACAAACAATGTTGTTTCTGTCTTAATAATTTCCTCAATATATAGCAATTCCAATGTTTTCTCCAGTTAATATGTATAATTTTATTATAATCTCCATTAGCTTAACTTTGCTGTTCATCCCATACCCTGTTGTTCTTGAAGTCAGCACAATGCTTAATGTCAAATTAATTCTTGGTAATTAATAGTGCCAATGTGAATGGAGCTTTTCAATGGATGTGTGCAAATATAACGTTACTTTTCAGGTGATGAACATGTTTGAAAGGTGATAACGTTAACGCTACGTTCTCTCTAACTGAAGCTCTCCTCGTTTCATCCTAGCTGCTCTGTATGGAGGACTACAATCTCAGTGACTTAGAACAGGAGCGGCTCCTGATTGTGCTAACAAGCACCTTTGGGAATGGCGACTCCCCCCGAAATGGAGAGGTGATATTAACAATAATATTTCCACTGACAATTGCAAAATCTACTGTTGCAAAAGTCAGTAAATAGAAATCTGGTTCTTTCTCTAGAGTTTCTCAAAGAAGCTATTCGCCTTACAGTATCTCAGGAACAAGTTAAGGTAAGTTTCTCAAGCATCTGAACCAACAAAATGGCGGCTTAACTACTGACATTGAGACACTTCTGTTTGGTTTTGGTACTGGCCTTTCCCAAGGTACTGTGTGTTTGGCCTGGGCTCAAGGATGTACCCACAGTTCTGTGCATTTGCCCATGCTGTGGATATCCAGCTGGGTGTGTTGGGAGCTAAGCAGCTGGCTCCGCTTGGAGAGGGGGATGAAATGAATGGACAGGAGCAGGCCTTCTCTACCTGGGCTCTCACCACAATAAAGGTGGGTAGAAAAGGGAGGATGCATCTATTACTTCATAGGAATATAAGCAATGTCTTGATGATATTTGTTTTGAACGGTGTTAGATCACACACAATTTTAGAGTCACATTAGAATCATATGGGATTTTTATTTCCCATTAGGGTAGTCATTGATCTATCTGCCGATAGCTCTTTTTATTGGTAGATTTAAAAAAATACCAGATTATTCTCCAAATGATTAAAAGATTTCCAAACTAAATATTAAAACACAACTTGAACAGTTCATTTGTGGCTTAAATGATGAACACCAAAAAGCAAATATTATTAAGTATTATTTCAAGTATTTAGGAGGTAGGAGGCAGTTAGGTCCAATGGATCTTTACTTGGCAATTAAAAACATTAATAAACATGAACAAAAGCACAAAGCAAAATCTTCAGTCAATTTAACTCGGATGTTGTTAAAACTAACACTCTCAGTGCTTATATAGTTCCCACGGGATCAAAGTTAAAGTTACACTTTAACACATACATGCAAGTGTATTTTTAACACTCAATTGTGTTATTCCCCTTTACTAGGAGTGTTCATTTCTAACTAGTCACATTTTCATACACCCTAGCATGCATTAAATGTGATTCTACAGCACTTGTACCACAATGACAGTCACTGTATGATAATTTTTTTTACAAATTGCAATCCAACTGAAAGGATGTCCAACAGTTATAATATTTAATCTCTTACTTATTCAATAGAACTGCAATGGTAAAGTACTAACAAACTGAACAAGATTATCAAAACTACATTGATGGGAACATAATTAAACATAAAGGAATCAATTTCTAAATGCACAAAGCAGAAAAGCTATTAAAACAAACTGTTCAGAGAAATAAAATGTGCAGCAAAGCATTCTGGGAATTTTGATGGAAGTGCCTAACACTTGTCACTTTTAAGGCAACACTCTGACAACTAACACAGGTTTTTAACACATCAACGCTAGACATGGTAACTATGTAAACAAGAACAACAAAAAACATGGAGCCCATTGCACATTTTGGGCCCTATTTTAACGATCTAAGCGCATGGCGCAAGTGCACTTTCGGCGTGTCCAAATCCACTTTTGATAGTTTGACAGCGGATAACCCGGATAGCCAGGCGCATGGTCAAAAAGGGTTGTACTAAATGTCTTTTTAATTCATGAGTGTATTTTGGGCGTAACATACAGTAAACCAATCAGATATTAATCTCCCATTCCCTTTAAGAGCCAGGCGCGTTTATACCTTTCGTGCATTGCTAATATGATGGCGGATTTGCACCGTAATATTTTTATTTGTATTTTGCATGTTCATGTGCTGCTGCGCTTCCCTGTGTGTGTGCAACAAGGCATACGCCTAGGTGGATTTGACAAATTTGCTGTTAAAATAACAATGACATTCTGCGCCATTGACTTGGTTTTCTGCGCGACTAGACCAGGCTTTTGTTGGTCAATTGCGCGATCACCTTCCGATGCCTCTAGATAGCAATACACACAGAACTATCCTGAGCACACCTCCCTGTTAGACTAGCACACGCATGGGCGCAAATATGGGTGCAGGTGCACTTGCTATTTAAACGACGGGGGCGCCGGACGGGAAATTGACAACTGCGTTGGTCTTAAACTAGCAAAGAAACTTGCGTTCGGGCATTGCGCTGCGTTGCGTCGGGTGCAAGATAGGGCCCATAAACTCAGATTAAGCAATATGAGCACAACATACATTGATATTGACAAGGCATTGACAATATGATATATTTCATCTCATTATCCGGAGTCGGGTCGCGGGGGCAGCAGCTTTAGCAGGGCCCCCAAAAACTTCCCTTTCCCTGGTCACACAAGCTCTGACTGGGGGATCCCAAGGCTTTCCCAGGCCAGTGTGAAGTTATAATCTCTCCACCTAGTCCTGGGTCTTGCCAGAGGCCTCCTCCCAGCTGGATGTGACTGGAACACCTCCCTAGGGAGGCGTGCAGGGGGCATCCTTACGAGATGCCTGAAACATCTCAACTGGCTCCTTTCTAGGCAAAGGAGCAGCGGCTCTACTCCAAGTTCCTTTCGGATGACTGAGCTTCTAAACTTCTGGCACAGCTCCCTTTTTGTCACAATGGTGCAGTAAAGTAAATGCCAAACCACCCCCACTGCTCCGATTCTCTGGCCAATCTCACGCTCCATCATCCCCTCACTTGCAAACAAGACCCAGAGGTACTTAAACTCCTTCACATGGGATAAGGACTCATTCCCTACCTGTAGTAGGCAATCCACCGGTTTCCTGCTGAGAACCATGGCCTCAGATTTAGAGGTGCTGATCCTCATCCCAGTCGCTTCACACTCAGCTGTGAACTGATCCGGTGAGTGCTGAAGTTCGCTGACCGATGATGCCATCAGGACCACGTCATCTGCAAAAAGCAGAGATGAGATCCTCAGCCCACCGAACTGCAACCAATACCCACCTTGACTATGCCTCAATATCCTGTCTATAAATAATACACACAGGATTGGTGACAAAGCGCAGCCCTGGCGGAGACCAACCCTCACCTGAAACGAGTCCGACTTACTGCCGAGCACCCACACACTGCTCTCACTTTGAGCGTCCAGAGATTGGATGGCCCTGAGCAGAAACCTCCTCACCCCATACTCCCACATTATCTTCCAGGGTACCCAGTCATACAGCTTCTCCAGATCCACAAAACACATGTACAGTGGACTGGATGGGCATAGTCCCAGGCCCCCTCCAGGATCCTTGCAAGAGTAAAGAGCTGGTCTGTTGTTCCACGGCCAGGATGAAATCTGCATTGTTCCTCTTCAAGCTGAGGTTTGACTATCGGCCGAACCCTCCTTTCCAGCACCTTGGAGTAGACTTTATCAGGGAGGCTGAGAAGTGTGATACCCCTATAATTGGCACACACTCTGGTCCCCTTTTATGATATATATAATATGATATTGACATTGATATATATATAATATGATATTGACAAGGCCTTGCAATGGGAACCAGGTGTGTCTTATCTACTGATTACAAGAAATAAGTCCGGAAGCTAATAAAGGGCATTTATGAAGATTACGAAAAGGAACGTTGCTTTGGTGGCAGTAAAATCAGCAGAAGGGGAGGTGTGGCTACTGTTTACTGATTTAGGTCGGTACAGCTTGTAGATATGTCTATCTATGGCAGTGGATCAGAAGTAAATGAAAGAATTTCTGTTAAAGCATGAGCACAGACCTTAAGTCAGGACTGAATGTCTAAGTAAAACTGAAAACTGCCCTGTTTTAGTTCCCATGAATTACCCTTTTCCTACATGCATTGATTCACCACCAGCATAATATTTTCATTTAGCAGCTGTTCTCAGTTCTTAACTACAGTACAAATGTAAGTAAATAAACACATTTTGGAAACCTTGCGGCTCAATATGAATATCTGTTATGACATTGAGCTGTTCATTATGACAAATTTTCAGTGTTGTAGTCAAGACCACCTAACCCGAGACCAAGAGAAGACCAAGACCAGAGTGTATCGAGACCAAGATAAGACCAAGACTTTTAGGGGCCGGGACCAAGCCGAGACCAAGACCGAGCGAGGGCGAGACCGAGTCAAGACCAAGACCAGCGCCCCACACTACATGACACAATAAGATGTGAAACATGATCAAAAGTGCTTCTCAAATTGATCTGAAAGATCAAAATTCCCATAAAAACACTGATATTAAACACTGAAAGCTAAAATAAACTTAACCATCTTTATTCAATACTCCTGGATGACTTCCATCATTTAGTACAGAATGTAATCAATAAAGTCTTCACTTTTCTCCACCTTTTATAAACAATACATAAAGTTATGTTGTTTTTAAACCAACAACAATCCTTTTTCAAAACCACATAGCTAAATGTGTAAAAAAATGTAGCCAAAGGCACCGAAACCGGGGCAGCCAACCCGAGGAGCGGGAACTGCGGCCTCTTGTGGCCGAGGAGCGGGAACTGCGGCCTCTTGTGGCCGAGGAGCGGGAACTGCGGCCTCTTGTTGCCGAGGAGCGGGAACTGCGGCCTCTTGTTGCCGAGGAGCGGGAACTGCGGCCTCTTGTGGCCGAGGAGAGGGAACTGCAGCCTCTTGTGGCCGAGGAGAGGGAACTGCAGCCTCTTGTGGCCGAGGAGAGGGAACTGCAGCCTCTTGTGGCCGAGAGACTTGGGCGACCTCTGCTGGTCGGAGACCTTGGGCGACCTCTGCTGGTCGGAGACCTTGGGCGACCTCTGCTGGTCGGAGACCTTGGGCGACCTCTGCTGGTCGGAGACCTTGGGCGACCTCTGCTGGTCGGAGACCTTGGGCGACCTCTGGTGGACTGGGCGTGATGGAGACCTTTCCTACCCGACCTATTGGCGTCTGAACCTGGGCTATCAGGGTCCTGACGGGACATCGAGGGGCCCGGAAGGAAGACTGAGGTTCTTGAGGGGCCACGGCGGCTTCCAAACAGGTCCGTAGATGAGGGGATTGGGTGAGCAGCCGCTTCAATAGGAATGTCTCAGCCTCCTTCTTGAGTGACCCAAAACCGGCCCTCCATGAAAAGAACTGGCTAACCAGGTCTGGATGGTCACTGATTACTTGGCCGCCTTGGTTCATCCACTCCCGATAGTCCCCATCCACTTCTGGGTCTGTCCTTAACACAGTGAAGATGTAGTCCATGTTGGAACTAAGGCCGGTGGCCATCTTGGGATCGGCCATCTTAGAACTGGGGCTGGTAGCCATCTTGGAACTGAGGCCGGTGGCCATCTTGGGATCGGCCATCTTGGAACTGGGGCTGGTAGCCATCTTGGAACTGGGGCTGGTAGCCATCTTGGAACTGGGGCTGGTAGCCATCTTGGAACTGGGGCTGGTAGCCATCTTGGAACTGGGGCTGGTAGCCATCTTGGAACTGGGGCTGGTAGCCATCTTGGAACTGGGGCTGGTAGCCATCTTGGAACTGGG
>JACXGM010039719.1:0-10505 GCA_016801145.1 Umbra pygmaea
CTTTCCAAAGGCAGGGCGGGGGATGGGTTTGAAGCTGTTTCGGATCGTTGAATAACAGTGGTCAAGGGTCTGATCTCCTCGAGTGTGAAAAGAAATATGCTGATGGAATTTAGGCAGTATTTTTTTCATGTTTGTCCTGTTAAAGTCTCCAACAACAATAAAAACAGACTCAGGATGAGCGTCCTCTAGGCCACTTATTTGATCCATATAGTCCCTCAAGCGCGCGCGCCTTATCTGCCTGCGGAGGTATGTAGACTGCTGTGATTATAGCGGAAGTAAACTCCCGGGGAAGGTAGAAGGGACGTATGTTTACAGTTAGTAGCTCCAGGTCCGGTGAGCAGTGTGTTGAAATAACTGCGGCATCCGAACCCCAACAAGAGTTAATCATAATGCAAACCCCTCCGCCTCTTTGTTTACCTGATTCCGAGGTTCTGTTCTGCCGGAAGATGGAGAAACCAGCTGGTGTAATTGCCGTGTCCGGGATGGTGGAATCCAGCCACGTCTCTGTAAAAGCTAGAATGCAGCAGTTGGCAATGTCCCGCTGGAAGATAATCCGAGCAGGAAGTTCGTCCATTTTATTGTCAAGTGATTGAACATTTGCAAGTAAAATGCTCGGTAACGGTGGATTACAGTATCTCGTCCGTGATCTGCATAGAATACCAGCTCGCTCTCCTCTCTTCTTTTTCCTTCGTCGCCTGCGAATGAGTAAACAAGCGGACGGCTACGGTCCAACATTCTTACAGCGCCTGCAAGCTTTTGCCACTCCAACGCCTTTTCGCCATTGGTAATAGGCACACTGTGCCCTTCAAACAACATTTTCCTCCTCTTTTCCACCTCGCCAGTAATATTTTATACTTCACATTGAGAGAAGTTTCTTTTCTTGGTTTTCCTCTCTCTGTTCGCCATGATTTCTCAATCAATTAATATTAATTTCGGGGCGTTTCCCTGACTATTTATGGGCAATTATAGGCGTGACATGCAGCCGCAAAAGCTGTGCCAAATTTAGAGTTGATTGTGATTTATAAAGGTAAAACAGCGTAGGACGTGCGTAGGGTTTTATAAATCTGAATATTTCTTTGCATACGCCCGTCCTATATTTCGTCTGTACGCCACTTCTGACGCAAATCCACCGCAAAGTTTTATAAATGAGGCCCCTGGAGCCGGCAGATATACGACCCAGACAGTTTTAAGCCCCTATTTTTACTTTCTATCATTACATTAACCATAAGCCTTACCCAAACCCTTAACCTAACCTTAAGCACTCTGAAACCTCGCTGTTAAGCCCATCTAAAATATATTAAGAATACCTTCAGTATTTACAGTACTGAAATGTTACGTCAGAAATACATTAGTTTGGAAACTTGCTAAAAGACACAAAAAATATCCTTCTACCCCTACTGGACGCATTAGGAATAACAAGGGCCTAAAACTGTTCCCTGGGTCGTATATCTGCCGGCTCCAGGTCTGCAGCCTCCCCATATAGACAGGATGTGACCATAGACTGTATATAGTGGATGTGACACATGTCCTAATGAGCCTGCACTTTTTGTTTTCCAAGTGACTTGAGGTCTTTCTGAAGGCAAACATTTCTGTTTAGGGCCTTCCACTGTGACCTTCTCTGGGTAGCAGGTTGTATGACCAGCAACACAATCTCCAGGCAAACAACACTCCCATTCCAGTGTGTTTTGGGTGTTTGGGGACTCTCACAAACACTAATTACATCCATTATATCATTGGTACATGCAATTTAACGTGAATACAAGTCCCAGTGTAAAATATGTAACTTTATTTAGAAAAAATATATAAATATATATTCTCCACCACCATCTTGCGGTCGGGACCCCCAGGTTGACAATCACTGTCCTAGAGGGTGGGCCTAGTTTCAACATTTTGGTTCAGCCACCAGCAAATCAGATTATTGCATTCTATGGAACAACGAGATAGAGTTAGATGAAACAATATCAATAGAGTGAGATAGAGGGAGATAAAATGAGATAAGAGTGAAACACAGGTGTTTAAATGGTTTCGTTTTTTACCATAATTCCCCACACCAATACGAAGCAGGTCTTTGACTCATCTCACCAGCAAACTTCTTGTATGGCTCATTCTTCAGCAGATCCCCACAGCCGGTCAATGAGTTTCACCTTCATGGTGTCAGTCTGCACCAGCAGTTTCTTGCCTATGATGTCTCCGTGCACGACACCACGGTCTCTGCAGTGCTGACACGCCAGCACCACCTGCTCCATGAAGCTCCTCGTCGTGTCCTCTGTCAAAGCTCCACCCACAACGGATTTCATGTAGGCGTACATGTCCATGCAGGGGGCGGGATACTCCATCACCAGGAGGATTTTGTCCGGCTGGTCAAATTATTCCAACAGCTCCTCCACTTGCTCAGATTCGGGGGGACGGGACACTATCACAGATGGAGGGCCACCTTCAGGGGCATCATGAGGTTCCAGGCTAAAGAGGAGAGGTTGGTTAACGCAATTTGAGAAAGGTTCAGGTTAAAGGGAGGTTTGTTAAAGATGCCTTCAGCAATATTAGGCAATATTTATGCCTGTTTAGGCCTCTGGGTTCTATAAAATGTGAATATAGGTGCTGTCGGGCTAAAACAGGTCCCCGCTTGGGAATTTATTTCCCTAAAGTGTCTAGGTTTGTATTCTCGGTACTTACTCTACTTTAGCAAACCATACGTCACACATTTGTTAGTGATTCCCTACCTGATGCTCGTTAAGGGAATACCTGCAATCGCCGTGAGAAACACTGTTGGGTTTCAAGCTAACTACAGTAAGATGATGATTCTACTCAGACTGTGCATATACTATAAACAATATACTACACATCCGGAAAAAAATTGTTTAGAAATTACAAAAGTCAAAGACTGTAGCTTTAATATATTCAATTAGCCCATTCATCCCCATGCCCACTTCTCGCTAGGCTGTTGCTGCGATGAGAATAAGTTCTGTCAACTTGCCTTGTAAAATAACCGTAAATTAACAAATTAACATCATACAGTTATTGACATTAATGCTGACAACACATTTCCTACAAGGTTTGAAGAACACTGACTGTATCCCATTTGCCATCCAATCATTTTGCAGCATTTCCTCAAGGGTGGGCCTAGCTCGAGCATTTCGGTTCAGGCACCAGCAAATCAGCTTCTTGCATTCTACGGAACAACAAGGTTAGGATTAGCTTGGACAGTGGTCAAACAGAACAAACGTGTGTAAAGAAAATGTAAGGACAGCTGAGAGGAATTCCAGTATGATGTCCAATGTCATTGGCTGATCCATCAGGAGGGATCAGCCATACAATAATTCAGAATGTACTGAAACAGAACATTATTATGAAGAGAGCTTCAGAGAATCTCTGAGGTCCATAGAACTCTGTCCAAATCTATGGTCAGAAACCAGTCAATCATCTGTCATTCAAGTCATTATTAAAAAAGTTTTATTTGGACATTTTCTAAAATTATTATTATACTGTTTTCAGGACTGCGACACCATTAATTTGGATAGTTTACTAGATTATTCCACAGTACGTTCTCCAAGTTCAGAATGTCTTCTGTCCTCCAGCTAGTTCGCCTCAGAATACCACATTGCCACTTAACACTTTCTTTCGAAGTTTTTAATTCCATACCTTTAGAGACTCCTGATTTGAAGACCAGCTTGGGTCTGTGGCAGATATGATGCACACTCCTGAAGGGAAGTTTCTTATTCACAAGCGTGAACAGCAGTACACCAAGCGACCAGATGGTGGCGGTCTGACTACTGTATTTCCCTAGTTGGAAACACTCAGGTGGGTAATACAAACAAGTGCCTGAGACAGATAGATAGAGGGATAGATGGGAAAGATAGAATGAGATGAGTGAAACAAAGAGAGAAAGGTGTTACATTTTTTAGTTTTTGGCCATAATTCGCCACACCAATACGAAGCAGGTCTTTGACTCATCTCACCAGCAAACTTCTTGTATGGCTCATTCTTCAGTAGATCTCCACAGCCAAAGTCTATGAGCTTCACCTTCATGGTGTCAGTCTGCACAAGAAGGTTCTCGCCTTTGATGTCTCGGTGCGCGACGCCACGGTCTCTGCAGTGCTGACACGCCAGCACCACCTGCCGCATGACGCTCCTCGCCGTGTCCTCTGTCAAAGCTCCACCCACAACGGATTTCATGTAGGCGTACATGTCCATGCAGGGGGCGGGATACTCCATCACCAAGATTATCCTTTCCGGCTGGTCGAACCACTCCAACAGTTCCACCACGTGCTCAGATACGGGGGGGCGGGACACTATCAGATGGAGGGCCACCTCCAGGGGCAGCATGACTGAGGTTCCAGGCTAAAGAGGGAAGGTTGGTTAACACACGTTTATAAAGGTCCAGGTTAAAGGGAGGTTAGTTAATACTTTCAATCAGCCAATTCATCCCCGTGCCCACTTCTCCCCAGGCCAATAAGTTCTCAGTCAACTTGCCTGGTAAAATAACTGTTAATTAACTAAATACAGATTCATAATGTTCCAGGGAAAAAGAGGGAGGTTGACCGACATAGTATCATGATGAAAAGACATGAACATACACTTACCTAAAGGATTATTAGGAACACCATACTAATACTGTGTTTGACCCCCTTTTGCCTTCAGAACTGTCTTAATTCTATGTGGCATTGATTCAACAAGGTGCTGAAAGCCTTCTTTAGAAATGTTGGCCCATATTGATAGGATAGCATCTTGCAGTTGATGGAGATTTGTGGGATGCACATCCAGGGCACGAAGCTCCCGTTCCACCACATCCCAAAGATGCTCTATTGGGTTGAGTACTGGTGACTGTGGGGGCCATTTTAGTACAGTGAACTCATTGTCATGTTCAAGAAACCAATTTGAAATGATTCAAGCTTTGTGATATGGTGCATTATCCTGCTGGAAGTAGCCGTCAGAGGATGGGTACGTGGTGGCCATAAAGGGATGAACATGGTCAGAAACAATGCTCAGGTAGGCCGTGGCATTTAACCGATGCCCAACTGGCACTAAGGGGCCTAAAGTGTGCCAAGAAAACATCTCCCACACCATTACACCACTGCCACCAGCCTGCACAATGGTAACAAGGCATGATGGATCCATGTTCTCATTCTGTTTACGCCAAATTCCGAATCTACCATCTGAATGTCTCAACAGAAATCGATACTCATCAGACCAGGCAACATTTTTCCAGTCTTCCACTGTCCAATTTTGGTGAGCTCTTGCAAATTGTAGCCTGTTTTTTCTATTTGTAATGGAGATGAGTGGTACCTGGTGGGGTCTTCTGCTGTTGTAGCCCATCCGCCTCAAGGTTGTGCGTGTTGTGGCTTCACAAATGCTTTGCTGCATACCTCGGTTGTAACGAATGGTTATTTTAGTCAAAGTAGCCCTTCTATCAGCTTGAAGCAGTCGGCCCATTCTCCTCTGACCTCTAGCATCCACAAGGCATTTTCACCCACAGGACTGCCGCATACTGGATGTTTTGCCCTTTTCACACCATTCTTTGTAAACCCTAGAAATGTTTGTGCGTGAAAATCTCAGTAACTGAGCAGATTGTGAAATACTCAGACTGGCCCTTCTGGCACCAACAACCATGCCACACTCAAAGATCACCTTTCATTCCCATTCTGACATTCAGTTTGGAGTTCAGGAGATTGTCTTGACCAGGACCACACCCCTAAATGCATTGAAGCAACTTCCATGTGATTGGTTGAGTAGATAATGGCATTAATGAGAAATTGACTGGGTGTTCCTAATAATCCTTTAGGTGAGCCTTTTGTTTTTCTTGACCTGCTGCCTTTTGCACCCCAGTACACATTACCTGTAAAAAGTTCCACTTTCCTACAGGCGACAGTTAATAATGGACACAAATGAAAAGGTTGAAGGGGGAATTGAACCCGGGTTTCAGGTGCAGAGAAAAGCCATGCCTTAGCTCAACAAAATACGTAGGTTGGATTCCACTATCCATATGACTACAGTCGATGGACGTGTCATTTCATATGAGAGCCTGCTATCCACACTCTCCCGCCCCCCTCAAAAACACACACGGCCCTCCCCAATTTTTTATCAGTAAAAAGGGTAATTAATATTGATAGCAGGCCATGTTACAACCTAGGAGGTTGATTGACATTTTGGCATGCTGCTATCGGTGAGATTGTGCGTATTTTTGCTATGTGGGCTAACGCAATGCTTCAGGCTCGTTAGGTTGACTATAACACTGACTCTGACCTACACTAATCTGTACTTACGAATGTTAAGTATTCCTCACGATCTTTCTTGTTAATGAACTTTACAGCTACCTGAGAAGGGAGAAAACCATTGTGAAAGATCACTATAAACATTGTCATGTCTCTTACTATGGTCCAATGGAAGAACGGGAGGAAAGAGAGAGAGGAGACGGATGAGTGAGGAGAGAGAGTGAGTGATTACTTTTTTTCCGTCCCTCTTCCTTGTTCCTTTATGAACAGTCCCACAGCCTCCTTTTTTGAGCTTCTTCCCTACGTTGTAGAGCGATTTGAAACATTCTGCAAAACAAAACACCCAGATTAAGGAAATGAGCCCGACCCCCCTCCCAACCACAACTGCCGATTGGACATTTTACTAACCACATAACGCATCATTCATGAAAAACCTGTCGACTTAGGTGCATTTCACAACTGGACAGTCATCTACATTGTAAAACTGTGTGGTATTTGAACATTGAAACATAAGGTGTGGCTGGAAATTTACAATAATTCTGACCATTGCGATAAAACAGTCGGCACAAACATCGCGGAATGTTAAGGAACATTTCCCACAGCTTGGCCAGTGGTGTTCTCCAGGAGCACGTGGATCTGTACTGGGGTACTTCCACACAGACTTTTTTGGCCGATCTGATGTCGTCAGAATCCAAGTCTAGGAAACACATCTTCCTCTTTTTTGTAGAGTTTAAGTCAGAAGTGGTTCCCTGATCATCTCCAGTTGCTTTGACAGCAGCTTCCTGTCTCGAGCGTTTTAGGGATGGGCCTTCATCAGCATCATCATCAACTGAACGCTTCATCTTTAACTTCTAGAGTTGGCAAAAACTTCATATTACACACAACTACAGAAATGGGAGGCTGCAATGCAATACTTGATATAGCTAATCTGACTACAACGACTGCATATGCTGTCATTGATGGTAAACGGGGCAATACACCATATTGAGAACTGAGTAATATGCAGACATTTGAACAGGGGTCATTTCATTATTTTCTATCTATTTAGAGTAGGCTATACCACTTACCTGGTTTGTGAATAAAACGTGTTTACCAAGAGGTCCAAATCTGGTTTAAGGAATTATCCATCAAATGTCCAGTTTTCAGTTGTTTACCGAGATGTGTTCACCAAGAGATCCAAACCTGGTTTAAGGAATTATCCATCAAACGTTCAGTTGTCAATTATGACCTCACAATGCCCGAAGATCGGCCTCATTAGCGCGTAAAACATGTTGTCAAGACGATTGATAAAAAGCCGGCAAAAGCAAATATATTTAGTCAGTATACTATATGGAATTAATCATGGAAATTAATCATGGAAATAACTGAATTACTAGTGGGGACAATATCATGTCTTACCATTCCAGACAGGCGTAATTTATATAGGGGGACACCCAATATTCAAAGAAGGATATTTTGCACAATAATTATTAGTAGCCTATAATGTATGAATATACGGGCAATATCGATGTGACTGTTCGTGTGATGTCTTTCCTTTTTACCTTGCTCCAATTTCAAACTTCCAGCTTACTTCCCAAGTCCATTCAACCTGCTTTATAATGTACTGTACGTACTGTATAAATTAACATACCGTAATCACCTAAAATCCATGTCATGTTTTTCACTTACAAATTAGACAGACCTGTTTCGCGTTGATCATGGTAAATATCCACTGTTTGGTTATTGTAAAGATAACGACTGGTGTCACGACAGCCACTAGAGGGCTGTCGTGGCAGGTAATTGGTTGGACTATTGTTGTTAATGTGTTATTGTTTAAATAATATAAACTGTGCTACTCTGGGTAGATCATCATCGCTACTACAGCGAAGTAAAGTTAATTTTATAATAGATAATGGACATTTTTATAATAGATACTGAACATTCATTTTTCCCCCCTGCGCATTGCTATTATATGAAGCATTCTAGGAATATGAAAATTACGTGTTCCGAATAAGGGAAGAAAAACCTTCAATCCACGGCTTTCTTTTTATCTAAAGTTTCATTTTAAAATGTAGATTTTTTATATACATATATGATTATGAATAAATAAATAAAAATTCAATAATGCCTACAAAATTTTAGTGGTGATAAAAATCATATATTCTGAATTGGGGGAGGATGGACTAAATTCCACAGCTTTTTGTTTGTCAAAATTTTGAACAAAGATTTTGCCTAGAATGGTTGATGCTCAATAGCGCTACCACAATATGAGTGATGAGGATGAAAGTTATATATTCTGAATCGGGGGAGGATGGCCTTACTGTGAAACCTAAGTGCCTGTTGCCACCAAATCATTCTGCAGGTCTTTTGCAGTCACTCAAGGGTTTTTCATATCCTGCTGTCTTGGATATCAGGTTGCAGCCACTGACAGCTGATTTTTTCTACCTCATCCAGGTAGTTTTACCACTGTTCCCTTAACTTTAAAAGTGTGAACTATGCTTCCAAGGGGGTAAGCCAGCACCTGAATATTGAAGCTCTTATGGGGAGACTCTGAGGCTACCAAGGCACCACATTGTGTTAGCATTCCATAGACTCCCATTCTTTTTAGTGGTCACTTTGACAGCAAATAAATTTACATCTGAAGCGTTTAAAGACTCTATTTGACCATTGTTTATTTCTAAAGAAACACAACAATGTATAAAAGGCTCCATTACCTACCTTGTATCTCACGTTATCGCAATATAACAGCCCTTTTTGTAAAAAAACGATTGTGTCAACCATGCAACATTCTGTCGCACAGTAGATATAGTGCCTTACTAACAGAAAGATATAAAACTGTAATTTTTTGTGAAGAAGCAATAACAAGTGGGACACAATCATGAAGTGGAGCGAAATTTATTGGATATTTAAAACTTTTTCAACAAATTGGGCAAGCAAAATTATTCAGCCCCTTTACTTTCAGTGCAGCAAACTCTCTCCAGAAGTTCAGTGAGGATCTCTGAATGATCCAATGTTGACCTAAATTACTAATGATGATAAATAGAATCCACCTGTGTGTAATCAAGTCTCTGTATAAATGCACCTGCTCTGTGATAGTTTCAGAGGTCCGTTGAAATCACAGAGAGCATCATGAAGAACAAGGAACACACCAGGCAGGTCCGAGATACTGTTGTGGAGATGTTTAAAGCCGATTTGGCTACAGAAAGATTTCCCAAGCTTTAAACCTCCCAAGGAGCACTGTGCAAGCGATAATATTGAAATGGAAGGAGTATCAGACCACTGCAAATCTACCAAGACCCGGTCGTCCCTCTGAACTTTCAGCTCATACCAGGAGAAGACTGATCAGAGATGCAGCCAAGAGGCCCATGATCACTCTGGATGAACTGCAGAGGTCGTATACTGCACAAATCTGGCCTTTATAGAAGAGTGGCAAGAAGAAAGCCATTTCTGAAAGATATCCATAAAAAGTGTTGTTTAAAGTTTGCCACAAGCCACCTGGGAGACACACCAAACATGTGGAAGAAGGTGCTCTGGCAGATGAAACCAAAATTGAACTTTTTGGCAACAATGCAAAACGTTATGTTTGACGTAAAAGCAACACAGCTCATCACCCTGAACACACCACCCCCCCCCGTCAAACATGGTGGTGGCAGCATCATGGTTTGGGCCTGCTTCTCTTCAGCAGGGACAGGGAAGATGGCTAAAATTGATGGGAAGATGGATGGAGCCAAATACAGGACCATTCTGGAAGAAGACTGATGGAGATTGCGAAAGACCTGAGACTGGGATGGAGATTTGTCTTCCAACAAGACAATGATCCAAAACATAAAGCAAAATCTACAATGGAATGGTTAAAAAATAAACATATCCAGGTGTTAGAATGGCCAAGTCAAAGTCCAGACCTGAATCCAATCGTGAATCTGTGGAAAGAACTGAAAACTGCTGTTCACAGACGTTCTCCATCCAACCTCACTGAGCTCGAGCTGTTTTGCAAGGAGGAATGGGCAAAAATCTCAGTCTCTTGACGTGCAAAACTGATAGAGACATACCCCAAGCGACTTACAGCTGTAAACCTAGCAAAAGATGGCGCTACAAAGTATTACAGTATTTCTGAATTGCTAAAACACATTTTTTGAATGTTTCTCTCGCTTTCTCAAATCCTTAAACACAAACCACAAAACTTAAGCTACACTGTCAAAACCTTTGACTTGTCTTGCTATATCAAACAATTGCTTCAGAACTATGTTATCTTCACCCAAAACCAAACACTGTTTTCAGATAACACACACATCCAGCTAATGCATGAACACTACACAG
>JACXGM010039720.1:0-10508 GCA_016801145.1 Umbra pygmaea
ATTTTTATTTTCTTGCAGATTAATGACACACTAAACATCTTCACAGACGTTCTGTGTAGCAGTGGGGGCCCGCTGAAAAGACATCTAGCAAGTAGGTCTGGTTGTTTTGATTATACATATTGAAAAGTGTGAGAATAGGAGTTAAGGGGCCCCATATCTGTCTTCGCCTGGGGCCCCCAAATCACTAAATCCGCCCCTGATTATTTCAAAGAAAATGTCCCCTTTATAAAAAGCAAATGAAGACAATTACAATCTAATGGTGCTTCATAAATCGACTGGACCTTAATTAATTCACATGAATCGAATCCCCAGTCACGATGCTGAACCATGGATCATCTCGTAACAGTAACATTTATCAGATCTGTAGCCTGTTCAGAAAGTGCTCAATCATTAGCTAATGATTGCATATAGCTTATTCGTCGTTGACAAAGTAAATTAGTCTACTCCTCCCTCCTAATCGGTGTCACACACCGCAGCATGCTATCAAACTGCATTTGGTAACGAGAACATCATTAGTTCAACATTTCCACATGTTGATTCTCCATGCTGATGGTAGAGCTCTTAAATATTGTCTACCCCTACTCTTAATTGAAGCCTAATAGGAACGTTAGCAGAGGGGCACATCCATGAATATAGAAACGTTAGCAAAGGAAAACATGCATTAATTTAGAAACGTTAGCAGAGACACACACAATCTAGTCAAGAGTGAGATTTATTTCCCCAACACTTTGTACTGAGGTGACAGACGAGCTTGTGATTACTTGTCATTCCCAATTTGTATTTGGACTGTAAAGTGATTGATACCCTATATGTTCAAACTCTTAGAACTAATTGCAAATACAGAGTGCTATCCTTTCTCAAAATGAATCAGGCTTAGTTCTGCATGAGAAACCAGATTCTGCTGGAAGTGGTTTTGAAGGGCTTGGCTGTACTCCAATCATGGACATCTACCGGTAATCATTCCACTCATTCGTGATTTACATTTTAGTCAACTAACAGCCGCTCTTATCCAGAATGCCTGCAAGTACAAGGTACCACGACTTTCATCCCTCTCTGGAATTTAACCAGAAATTGTCTATTTTTCTTCAACAGGTGGATGCTACAAATTGATAATGGTTGAGTTTTCCCGTAAGTAAAGTGCTTTGTGTACCTCAGTTGGCAGAAAAGCACTATCGTATGCAAACCCAATACATTCGTATTAGTATTGTTTTATTTCACTTGGAATTCACTGGTGCTATTAACCATTTGAACGGCCACAGAACAACAAACTGCTCCGATCTATTCCAGACAAGAAACAGCAAACAATACAAGTATTTCTCACACCAGATTTGAGCTGTTATGTTTCTGCTAAAGCTTTCTGACATGGCTACAACCTTTTCCTGAGGTATACTGTCAGCCTTGTTTGCTTTAGCATTTAAACCCTGGGGTCGAGTGGTGAGTAGCGTTGGACACCATCGCCGTCTTAAACCAAAACCAATAAGTAAATACATTATTAAATGTCTATTAAAATCCAAGATGTTGTCCTGGTTTGAACACTGCTCCAAATATCTACCACAACAGCCAGATTCTATTAACCCTGTCCCTTTATCTGATGTATAACTTCAAGAAAGGGTAACTTACCAATATACCTTCTAAATAATACTGTAAATAACCTCACTATCAGCTACTTCAATTCAAGGATAGTTATCTTTCCACCTTGGATGGCATTGGTAATAAAAGTCAATACGGTACCTATTTTCCAACCCCCCGATACAGAACAGAAGGTCATGGGCCTTAGATGTTCTATGTGGAATGTGGAATGCATAATGACTCATGTATTCCTAAAGACTCAGCAGAACAAGCCTAAGGATGCTGCATTGGTAGGTTAATTGCATCTCTAGAGGTGATTTCAAGCTTTCAGCACAGTTGCCATCAATCTACCATTTTACCATGAGTGAAACCCTGCTTGTTAAGGGCAGAATTAATTGTCAGAGGGCTTGTGTGTGTGTGTGTGTTTAAACACTGACTGTGACTACACGATAGTGGCCGCTGAAGCAAAAAATCATTAAAAACACAAACCAATAAGGAAAAAGAAATCTGATCTTTACTATTGTCATGAAAAAAGGCACATTTAGGAGTACAGAAAAATTCAACACAGATATTAAATCAGTCTTTTGGACATAAAACTTGTACAATCCAGTTAAAGGGAAGCATTAGAGTGAAATGGTAGTACTTCTCCGGCATAGCTGAACAACACCTCTCCTAAATGAGTGGTGTTTACTGACCTGTTGATCTGGAAGAGTAGCATCCTACTACCTGTAACTGGGTTACTACCTGGGACTGAACCCCTGCCTTAATGAGAACAAAACAACTGCCTTCCGAACAACACCCAGAGGGCATACAGCTGTGTCCTTGTCGCATGCCTCTGTTATCTCTCTTGAGTATGTTTGAATTCATTCAAAAAGTATAGAACTAAATGCTAAGTTTGTCCTGTATGTGACTTATGTAAATCAAGTCAATGCAAATGTTACTGCGGAAACCTTTCAATCATTCAAACATGGATAAAAAAGTAAACCAATTTGAATCACTCCAGTTACATAATTATTAGCAAAACATGTTACAGTCAGGTATATTTGTATTAACACGGATATAAATAGAACATACAAAAGCATACCAATGTATGCTTTTTAACGCCTCTCTCTTCACGCATTGCAGTTTATACAGATCGAAAGCCTCCCTCGACATGGGCTGAAAGTAAAGTGGAGTTTTACATGAATTCAACACTGACATCCATGACAGATTTGAAATAAAAGTTGCTTGCAATGTTCTTAAGTAAAGATTCACCTTGCAGAGAAACATTTTATGGAAGGTCAATGATTGCCATTTGCTGTAAAGATGCACAGCCCTGTATCTTATCCTTTAGGAAACCGTGTGCATTTTAAAGCCTGACCTCCACATTCTGCATATTTACATGACCTGAATTAAAGTATTTGTTGTGCCAGATTTACATATTTGATAGTTACCATCAAGGTTCTTCTTCAGTGTAAGGAGTCGATCTAAATCACAATTGAATTACCCCACTAAAAACCCTACAGTAATTCATGGGCTCTAGTGTGTTTTGCCACAACCTGTCTAGAAGGGCATTTCATTTTAGGCCTTGGCTATGGGAAAAAAATTGTGGTTTTCCCCATTTAAGCAACAATCCATATACACCATTGTTTCTTATAAGTTGGCACACCAGAATGGTACATTTTACAACCCTATAAAAAACCTTAGCTACACAAATAATTTTTAAAACAACAAGAAATGTGCATTTTGGGCTTTTGCCCAATTAGGACGAATAGTTAGAAGCAGAGGAGGAATCTCATTGGCCAAAACATCTGCCACTCTTTCATCCACTTCATCTCCTCAGCCCCCTGCCTTAGCAGCTGGTATGGAGGCACGGTGTCTGGCAGAAACGATGCCACCTCACAGTGTTCTGGGGGGCAGCTGCCGTTGGTACATGCCTGCCAGGGCTTTGGCAGCGCTGTGGATCATCTGACGGCGGGACATGCCCGTAAAGGCCTGGTGCCAGTTTTCCCGCGACACGTTGGGCGCGCTGCGCTCCAACACCTCGCCAACCGTGACCTGCAGACCCGACCAGCGCAGGCTGTAGTCTGTCGGGGTCAGAGACTGAGCCTGGTAGGGGGGTTAGAGGATATGGAATTTAGATGGGTGGCATCTGCTATTTACTGTTGTGTGCAATCTTTCACTGGTTTAGTCACCAATTACAACAGGTAAAACAATAGTTTGGCAACTGCAGTTCACATGAACTTAGTGTAATTAGGAAAGTGGTTCTTCTATCAAGACCTTGTATCACCTATTCTGTACCACAGGTGGATGAACCAACCAATCACATGACACGCACTAGATTCACTGGGAGATTTTCAGCCAATGTACTCCAGTTGAATAAGATTTTTTAAATTTTCAAACCATTTCATGTTTTTACATAAAAAGCTTGAAGTATGCTTCAGTTTTAACACTTGGAAAACTCAAAATGTTTCACTTGTGTTGCCGGACTATAGTCAGTATATGCTACTTCCTAAAAACACACGGTCACTGATAACACATGCAATCCCATTAAATATGCGGTCTGGCAATTGTACAATTAAATCGATTTAAATACCATTAAAAAGTTGGGGATGACGTTATAATATAATGTTAATTTTGTTCATCAGTAGAGCAACTATCATATCTTAAGATACACATGAAATTCCAATTCAGAAAATGTGATTTTGAGACAAGCAGTATTTCCGACTAGTAGACAAACTCATGGTCCGTATGTTTTAGAGATACAGTATAGCGCTGCCAAAAAGAAGCAGGTGATGAATTGAGCTGCGGCGTTAACAGTCCTATTAAGAAGAGCCTGCAGTAGTCTAGTGCTATAGACTCCTACCTGCTGGACGTACTCTAAGGCCAGAGGCGTAGCCTGAGTGAAGGTCTCAATATGAATCCCAGCTCCAGGGTCCTCCAGGATGAGACAGCCAATGTCAAACCATCTGGACAGAGACACACGGTAACCATGGTCAATAACTCAGATTCTTTGTGCCTAACAACAGCTCTTACCTGTGGTATATTGAACAAACAGCCACTTGCCCCAGTATCTCATTGCTTAAATATAATGAGTGAAATAATTATTTGACCCCTTTGCAAAGCACAGACTTAGTACTTGGTGGCAAAACCCTTATTGGCAATCACAGAGGTCAGATGTTTCTTGTAGTTGGCCAGTAGTTTTGCACACATCTCAGGAGGTATTTTGCCCAAACCCTCATTGCAGATCCTCTCCAAGTCATCAAGGTTATGAGGCTGACATTTGGCAACTCGAACCTTCAGCTCCCTCCACAGATTTTCTATGGGATAAACGCCAGGCCACTCCAGGACCTTAATGTGCTTCTTCTTGAGCCACACTTTTGTTGCCTTGGCCGTGTGTTTTGGGTCATTTTCATGCTGGAATACCCATCCACAACCCATTTTCAAGGCAGTTCTCAACCAACTTTTGATGGTACATGGCCCCGTCCATCGTCTCTTTGATGCAGTGAAGTTGTCCTGTCCCCTTAGCAGAAAAACACCCCCAAAGCATAATGTTTCCACCTTCATGTTTGACGGGGGAGATGGGGTCATAGGCAGGATTCCTCCTCCTTTATAAACACGGCGAGTTTAGTTAATGCCAAAGAGCTTGATTTTGGTCTCATCTGACCACAACACTTTTACCCAGTTCTCCTCTGTATCATTCAGATGTTCATTGGCAAACTTCAGACAGGCCTGTACGTGTGCTTTCTTAAGCAAGGGGACCTTGCGGGCGCTGCAAGAATTCAGTCTTTCATGGCGTAGTGTGTTACCAATTGTTTTCTTGGTGACTATGGTCCCAGCTGCCTTGAGATCATTGACAAGATCCCCCCGTGTAGTTCTGGGCTGATTCCTCACCATTCTCAAGATCATTGCAACTCCACAAGGTGAGATCTTACATAGAGCCCCAGACCGAGGGAGATTGACAGTTTCTTCCATTTGCGAATAATCGCACCAACTGTTCTCACCTTCTCACCAAGCTGCTTGATGATGGTCTTGTAGCCCATTCCAGCGTTGTGTAGGTCTACTATATTGTCCCTGACATCCTTGGACAGCTCTTTGTTCTTGGCCATGGTGGAGAGTTTGTAATCTGATTGATTACATTTTTCTGGATTTATTTGTTGTTATTCTGTCTCTCACTGTTCAAATAAACCTACCATTAAGATGATAGACTTGTCATTTCTTTGTCAGTGGGCAAATGTACAAAATCAGCAGGGGATCAAATACATTTTTCCCCTCACTGTATCACACTGGTGTTATTGAACAAAAGTAAATATTTTTGGTAAACAAGCAGCAGAGAGCAAAACATTATGATCTCTAGTATTATGAATCTCCACAATGCAAATGACCAAATCAGATGTTATAGACCCGACATAACACAGCTGATAGACATGAACAGTAAGCCACACCCCCCACTGACAGTCTGAACACAACCCTGGTGCAATGAACTGTCCATGTTCCTCTATGAAACCCTGATACCAAAAACGACATTAAATGGTTTATTAGCCCCTCCTCTATTTGCGATACTAATGGGGAACTAATAGGTGGTCTAAACAGGAATCCCATTTAAGATTATTTCCCACTACCTCCTGTTGTGACCAATCTACTCAGCAAACACTCAGAGATGTGCCGGATGCCTGTGTAGGACATTTTGTCGTTGGCTTTGCCAGCAGCTTCATGGTCCTTCTGAGCCACTCTGCTGGTTGGTGAAGGCATTAAGACCAAGGTCAGAACGTGAGACCTGCCTGTTCTCAACCCACTAAAGCACTGTACAGGCCTGATCAACATTCACAGGTCCCATTGGGCATTTTCTGTGTGGGAAATAGGAGAGTTTTTCATGTAGCAAGGTGATGGAAAACAATGGTAGATAAGAAGAATCCTCAAGGACTGTTTTAGGTGTTAAATTACAGGGGAATTTTATCCATTAGGGTGTGAAAATACCATTAGGTCCAGAAATATTTGGACACAAGTTTAGTTATTTTGGCTTTTTTCAAAAACATATTCAAATTACAAATAATGAATATGGGCTTAAAGTGCAGCCTCTAAGCTTTAATTTTAGGGTATTCACATACAAAATGGAGGAAAGGTTTAGGAATTACAGCTCTTTAATATGTAGCCCCCTCTTTTTCAAGGGGCCAAAAGCAATTGGACAATTGACTCAAAAGCTGTTTCCTGGACAGGTGTGGGCTCTTCCTTCATTATTTCCTCATCAATTAATCAGGTAAAAGGTCTGGAGTTGATTCCAGGTGTGGCATTCACATTTGGAAGCTGTTGCTGTGAACCCACAACATGCAGTCAAAGGAGCTCTCAATGCAAGTGAAACAGACCATCCTTAGGCTGCAAAAAACATCCATCAGAGAGATAGCCAGAACTTTAGGAGTGGCCAAATCAACAGTTTGGTACATTCTGAGAAGAAATAACACACTGTTGAGCTCTGCAACACAAAAAGGCCTGAACATCCACGCAAGACAACCCAAGCGGATGATTGTAGGAGAAAGAAAACATCCAGCCAAGTGAAGAACACTCTCCAGGAGGTAGACATATCATTATCCAAGTCAACTATAAAGAGAAGACTTCACTAGAGCAAATACAAAGGTTTCAACTCAAGGTGCAAACCGCTCATAAACTTCATCAATAAAAAGGCCAGATTAGACTTTGCAAACTTAAGGCAGAAAGATCCACAAACAAACAGCAACTGAAGACAACTGCAATAAAGGTCTGGCAAAGCATCACTAAGGAGAAAACCCAGCGTTTAGTGATGTCCATGTGTTTCAGACTTCGAGCAGTCAATGCCTGCAGAGAATCCTCGACAAAGTATTAAAAATGTCGATTTTATTTATGATTGTGTTCATTTGTCCAAATATATATCTGAGACTGTGTATGAAAAAGTTTGCAATTTCTAAATGTTTCATACAACATCTTTCTTCAACCCCTTGAATTAAAGCTGAAAGTCTGCATTTCAATTGCATTTTTGAAAATTGTGTCAGTGTCCAAATATATCTGGACCTGTAAATGCCTCTTTAAAATGGATTGACAGAAAGATCCAAAACGATGACCATTTCCTTAATTTGGAATGCAGTGTCACCATTAATGATATATCACTTTCTAGTCAAGTTCAGCATAACTGACTGTAAATAAATAGGCAGGCTGTTTTCCAGAAAATTCCAGAAGCACTGACAAACGGAGAGACAAAAAAATGAAGGGGAAACGAGGGAGGGACTTCGAAATGCAGCATGAGTCAGCTAAGAATGTGTGGAGGCTGCAGAGTGTCTGTGTGTCTGAAATGGAGAGCAATGAAAATGTGTGTGTGTGTGTGTGTGTCTGTTTAACAAAAGAAAGTGTGTGCATATTTTCTGTGAGCGTACTTGTCTGGGAACAGCTCCGTGATGAAGTTCTCCACAGACACCACCGGCTGCTTCTCGTGGATGATGCCGGCACGCCGCAGGCTGTCAATGCGCTCCTGAGCTCCCTGGGGAGAGACGGCCCAGGAGAAGGCTTCAATCACAGGATCAATACAGGCCGCGTGCGCATGCACGCACGCACGCACGCACACACACACACACACACACACACACACACAGCCTGTTGCTTATCTCTCCGGTGGTGATCAAGAACACACACAGGGAATCTCTCACAGACACAAACACATTTTTTTGGAAGACTTCACAGTGACTGCAGTGGAATGCAGAACAGAAGGTTTGAACATTTTGCGATGCCAGGTCTTGTTCATTCATTTGTTGGCTTCTTGCTGCAGTATTCTTTCATGTACATCACTGGCTCATTGCAGCTTTCATGTTGCCATTACATTTCAACAGTCTGAACTGCAGTTTTACTTTAACGAAAGGCTTTGGCAACGCACACGACAGAAGTTAACAGGCAGCCCCAACTGACATTATTTATATAAAAACAATAATGACTATTACGACCGTAATTACATAAGCCGTTAAGCTACCTATAATTTCACTGAGATCTCCTTGTCCAATTACAAGAGACATGATTTTCCAGAGTTTTAGTACACGCTGCATCTCAGGATCTTACGGAGTATCCTTTCCTGAGAGGACACTACAGCAGTGCAAAATTTAATTAGAAACAAACGCCACCTGCTTCAGTGGAAAACAGGTGTGTGATGATAGCCTTTTGTTTACGCAAAAAAAACATGAACACAAAGCCAAACAGAGACAGAAAGACATGCGGATGAGCCACATATGACCTGTGTGGTATAAATTCCCTATAACATTGTTGGTGGTTGACCCTGTGTATAAGAGCAGGACAGTGTGCCTCTTGGAAAACAGATGAAACCAAGTCTGAAGGTCTAGGATAAAACACTGCTGTACAGTAGAGGCCCAGGTCTGTCCTACTGCAGGGCGTAGGGCTGTCCCCGACTTAAGAATATTTTTGGTCGACTAACACTTGACTGATCTCTCTTACAATTGACTAGTCAAAGTTTTGAAACATTTTCTTTTTTTCACATAAATGTCACACTCATTGTTTTTAATGAACCCATTTTGTTTGATGCTTTACAGCACTATTTGAAGAAATGATCAGAAAAAAATACATAAATAAAAAGGGCAAATGACAAGACAAACATAAATCAGATCTGACACAATATACAGTACTGTGGCTGCTGGCCTTTCCAGATTCAACAGCAACAAAATGATTCCTTATATTAAGCCTCATGTGGTTGTATGTAACTGTGATAAGTAATATCCATGTACTGCTAACTACAAATGTTGTTTAAAATGCAAATAAGCAGAGCGAGTCAATTAAATGGCGTGTGCTGGAGCCTTTTTCAGAACCAGACAATGACTATCACTGTGGGAAAATGTGCAACGTGTGCCTTTATACGAGATGTGACAGACGAATGGGGAACTGTGAGCTACAGAGAAAGAATGGTTGTCTTTATCGAACAAGATAATGTCATTCGATGTGATATCTTTAACCTTAAATTCATCCAATTGTAAACTTAAAAGTAGGGAATAAGCCTGCAAGCTTGCTTTGTCTCTGGTTATACACAAATATTTACAGACATTTCTGACTAGGTAACAATAATGTTTTTGTGATTAGATAATTCAAACTAAAGCCGACTGACAGAAATCTTTCATTTTGTTAACAAGTAGATTAATCAGAGCAGCGTGTTAACATGCACCTACATAAGCAAAACTTACTGTTTTCAAGTGGTAGGCTACGTCACATTTAACGTCAAACTATGGAATGAAAACTGTTGTTGACAGAGTTGCGTTCAAAGTGTTTTGCATTAACCAGTTCTTTGGTGAAATGCTTCCATACTACAGATTTATTAAGCATTTCTCTAAAGTTCTAATAACTAACAGTAGATTTAAAGTTCAGGACAGGTTAAAGTGAATCTAATAATTGCACTCAACAATTGAGCAGCATGCAAAAAACAACAATAAAAACAATGGCGGTTAAATGAAAGGAAATTTTTTAGGTTACGTTGTAACAATGTAGGCCTTAGTCAATATAGTTTTGGAAATGACCTTTGTTAAAAAATATTTTTATTACTGTTGCACTATTTGTCTTACATAGTATCATAATATTCTCTAGTACATTTATTTAATTCAGCAATGGTGACACAGGTGGGAATCAGACCTCACAGCTATACGCCTGCTAGACTAAAATAGTCTTAGCCAACCAAGAGCATATCGACCAAACAATCGAATAGTCGACTGAATAGGGTCACCTTGCTGCCCCAGTAAAAATGTTACACAGCCTCATAAATAGGTACAGTGAGAGCGTTAGGGGGCTGTATTATAAAGAGGTGCAGTGAGAGCGTTAGGGGGCTGTATTATAAAGAGGTGCAGTGAGAGGCTGTGAGAGCGTTAGGGGGCTGTATTATAAAGAGGTGCAGTGAGAGGCTGTGAGAGCGTTAGGGGGCTGTATTATAAAGAGGTGCAGTGAGAGGCTGT
>JACXGM010039721.1:0-10507 GCA_016801145.1 Umbra pygmaea
TTTTCTTTAAAAACCAATGTAAGATGCCACTTAGTTCCACTTAATATTTAGTTTTTTTGAGAGATGATATTGTAAGCAATTTAGGCAATAAAAATTTGGTTTTTCAGAAAATTAAACCAAAGTATTGTACATTATTGCCCTTCAATAAAACAAAGTATTTCTTAGCCGATTACTCGATTAATCGATGGAATGATCGATAAAATACTCGAATACTAAAATAATCGATAGCTGCAGCCCTAAAATGAATGTGAAAACCTCAGGGAAAATGCATATTGATTACAGAAAATAAAGAGCTGTTCGCTCATGAATTAACTAACACTTGAGACTTGACTTAGACTTGCATGAAGTGACATAAAGACATCTCTGTTTGGTTTTGTCTATGAGATGGATCCAGCTGCATGTTATCAGACTGCAAAAGCTTGCTAATAGTGTTGATTTTGGAAAGAATGTTGTACCAGACAACACTGCATATTCGGAATCTAAATTATTCTTTCTGCCAGGGACTGGGCCTAGATCATAGTCAGGTTCAGGCTTGAACCACACAATTTGTCCTGCAAGGCAGCAACTTAGCCCACTATGACACCAGATAGAATAAAAAATACAATGTATAATCAGGCCCCCAGATAATATATATCCCAGCTAACAATTTCATGTTCTGGGAACGTTCTGGAAACGTTCTGGGAACATTCGTTTTTGGTTCCCAGAATGTTCCCAGAACATTCCCAAGACGTTCCTTATTGGTGACCCAGGAAAGTTTTCTTAACATAAATAGAACGTTCCCTTAAGGATAACGAACGTTCTGGGAACCTACTCGAAAAATAGAACCTAAAAATAACGTACAGGGAACATTCCCAGAACGTTCTATTTAGGATATAAAATTAAACCTAAAAATAACGTACAGGGAACGTTCCTAGAACGTTCTTGTTTGGTTCCCAAAAAATAACCAAATGGGACCCATACGGGAATGTTAGGGGAACGTTCTGTGTTTGCGAGGATGTCGTTGTTGTTTTTTCTAGCTAGCTGCCCCCCAAGCAGACAGTGACTTATGTCACTTATGCCTAGAAACGGCCCTACCTGTATACATCCAAATGTTTGAGAAAAGCACTTTACAAATGAAATAAATTATATTGTTTCAATATACCTAAGATTCATCAATTGTGTATGTTTAGGAAACACTTTGTTGATGAGTATTAAATAATTATACTGCTAGTGAGTACACCAATTATTCTTAATATTTTCAATAGATGTAAGCAGATTTATATCAGGACAGAGACTAGAACATTACTGAATTACATAACCTTTCTTGGAAAGTCACATGGGTCTGTCTGCTATTCAGATGAGAAACACCCTTTACACATGATTCCACCCATTTCGAAATAGACTTATGATTTACATTCTTAGCATTGGAAACGCTGTGAATTCAATAAAAAATTTGGTAAACTAAATGAATAGGTGAGTAAACACTTTCCTCAAAAAAGGTGTATAAACAGCGTTTACATGCCTTTACCCTACACTACACCCCTGGGTACTTCAAGTGAAAGCTGATTTGGGTTACCAATCATCATTTAATTTGAACAAACATTTAGCCAATCAGAAAGTTAGTACCGCCTCTGAGCACCAATTTACTTTGAGGGCTGTATAACTTAATTAATATAAGTCACACGATACAGCTGTCGAGGTGAAACAAATCTTCTACGGAATAATTACACTGATAAACTATGTAAAAGATCTGTAAACGACACATAAGATTTGCAAATATTGTAAAAATAACACATTGGATTATATGAATTATGTGGCGAACAAAAATAATGATTGAGGAAAATATAAGGTATGTGCTAGAGCTAAATGTTAAAATGGACAAATGTATTTGGTCACACCAATTGGTCAGGTAAAGATTAGGATGGGGGAAATAAATATAGAAAGCAATAATATAAAAAATTTGGATTGGAAATGATGCATGAAAAAATAAAAAATAAAAAAACGTGGATTATGTTGTCTATTTGCTGAATTAAGTTGTCTAATGAGTTTTTACAGGACCACATTGTTCAAGTTCATGTAAGATGTAAGATTTCATCCAGAAGACCTTGGAATAAATTTTTCATCAATGAGGACTTTCCACATTAGTTTAATCTCTCACCGCAGACAGGAATAGCTGTCACGTTCAGCCCAGTGAGGGCTGGTGTGAACAGACTGAGATATGGACTTAATAAATATATGGTTTGTTTCATGTAGGTGTATTTCTGTGGAATAGTATGCCAATGCCTTGCATTGTTGGTATCATTTGGTTTCTGTGTATGTCCCTTTAAGTTCATGTGACACCTGTCTATAGTTTGGCCATGACTAGGATAGGGTTTAGTTAGGTTAGGCTGGTATCTTGTAGATATGATTATGCATGTGATCTCAATTCTCCTGACGTCCAGACAGTGGTGGTAGAGCACATTTTAAAAAGTGAAGGAAGCACATTCTGAATGCTTCCCCTGTGAGGCTGAGCATTCTCTGGAAGAATTCAAAGGCCCTACAATGAAGTAGACTATGATATTTCTCGGTCCAATATAGAACTTATACTCGGAGACCCTGCAGTGTCTGAACTCCATAGCTCTAGGAAAGTAATTGAGAGCCTTGTACATCTTGCAACCGATATAATCAAACACCTAAGTCCTGCATCCGTGCCAACCGTTTATCTACAGCTGCTGGATTCACCTCATGGCACAGCTGAAGATAGTGATGAACTGTTTGCTAAATGTAAGAACAATCTCAAGGACAGTGGTGAAAGGCCATTTGCCTTCTTGCATTGGCTGCAGGTAGCACTTAAACTTGCTATTAATAGAGGTGGAACTCCAGCTCAAGAATTTTTTACAGAACTGCTTAAAAAGAAGACACATCTTTTTCAGCAGTTCTGTAGGAGCTGTCGGGACAACACATTGCTTGCTAATCTTCACCTTGAACAAAAGAGAAACAACCTGTCAAGGTGCCAAGACCTCATGTATGAAGCAACACCTTAGTGCAACAAACATATACAACATGAATATGTGTCAAATAGCTAATTTCCTTGCTGGCCTGTTTAATCAGTTTCTTTCCTATTTATGAACAATTTAAGTTTTACATTTTTGGTGGAGACAAGTTACAGTTGTATTCAAAAGCTTGGGCAACCCTGAAAAGAAAAAAAATGCAATGAATTTGTCTGAAGAAAATTAGACCTGAGCTTTTACAGGGTACAAAGTGAAACATGACACCCCTCTGCACATGCTTATAAATTACTATTTTCATTTAACATATATTCAACATGTGTGCAAAAGTTTGGGCACCCTGTCCTTTGGTGCGATGTAACACCGTGTCACTTGGTACTATGTACAGTAACACCCTGTCACTTGGTACTAACACCCTGTCCTTTGGTGTGATGTCCTTTGGTGTGATGTAACACCGTGTCACTTGGTACTATGTAACACCCTGTCCTTTGGTGCTATGTAACACCCAGTCATTTGGTGCTATGTAACACCCTGTCACTTGGTACCATGTAACACCCCGTCATTTGGTGCTATGTAACACCCTGTTACTTGGTACTATGTATCACCTCCTTTGTCAGATTTAACTGTTTTACAATTCTTGATTTTGTTTCTCCAAATGTACCTTAGGTTGTACCCAAAGAGTTAGATTTGTTTAGTCTGCCTAAATCACTTTTTTCTTTCAGGTTTTTGGAAAGGCTTCATTTTGAACTCCGATTTAGATCCTGTTTAAGGGACACTGATTTTGAACTGTTAAACTAATCCAATGTCAGCTAAACTGTTTTGAAGGTATTTTGCAGTGACCTCTGAGTTCAGTTGTGCACATCTGACCAGGTTTCTGAGAAGTCTGTGTCATGTTTCTTCTTAAGGATTTACTTGAGTGTGATAGTTAATGGAACTGACTTTTCCTGACCAATTGAAACTGTGATGACTCAACTGCTTGTGCCTTAGTAATCATAATTTTAAGGAGAAATTCTCTGGTCTATAAGGTGCCCATTTTTTTTCATGTGTCATGAATTTTGTTCAATATTATAGAACTTCTGTTTGCAGAAAGATTCATTGTAACAGTTGTTATCCAGGGGTGTTCAAACCTTTGCAAACAACTGTAAGAACAGAACAGTAGGCATTTCGACACCTAGTAAGGCTACAGACTTTCAGCGCCTTTAAAACCAGATTAGTTCTATTTACTGTGATAGGTTCGTAACAAAGTTCTACAGAATGGAACTAACTGGTTGGGTATCGGAGAGGAGTAGGGTCAGTCTGGTGAATCGGACCTGGTTTTTAAATGGCTCATGTCCTGGTCTCAACATGATCTGTTTGTGTCTTCAGTATGACGAGGAGAGCGTCTTCTACTAGAATGGTGGTGGGCCTTATGGATCTTACTCAGAAGATGGCTGTGCATGCCTTTCCTTCATTCTCTAAATGGTTCAGAAATGTGTAATTGTATAGGTATACAAACAATACAAAACAACTTTCATCGAGTGAAACATTCACACAAAAAACAAATAGACCTAATCTCAATAGTCTTGTCCATGTAATAATAGAAGGACAGCTTATGGGGGAGATTTCACATGGTATTCAGAGATAAGAATTTGGTCATGTAATAGATTGCCACCAAAAGTGTTGCGCTTTAATGCTGAACTCTGCTAATACAACCCAACATTTCAGAGTTGTGCTTCTTTTCAAGCCCACTCTTCTCAGAAATCCTCAGTGAGAAATTAACAATTTCATTCAGTGTGTAAGCTGATGGGGGGACGTTGTCGCTGACCCTGGTGGAGGGGGTACGCAGCTGGATATTAAATGTCTGAGGGGGGCACAGGACTGGAAAAAGTTTGGGGACCACTGGTTAAGTCTATATGATCTTTGTTGGCTACGATTATTATAATTTTTTGTCGAGCAGCCATTTGGCTGTATAAGATCTGATTCCCGCATGTACAGTGTCACTTAACTAATATAAATGTGCTACAGGATGTTATGATATTATGTAAGACAAGTAGTTGACGTTGAATATAATATAGAAGGGTACAACTTGAACAGTTGCCCATATGTAGGTGCATGCTAACACGCACTGCTTTGAATAATTTACTTGTTAACATCTGCACGAACAATATGCCTATTATTAGAAATTAGTAAAAAAAAGATAGGTTGCTCACGTCACATCTAGGTCATCAAGCCCAGTTTGAGGCTGCACAGCACGCTCGGCTACCACCGGAAAAGTGCTTCTAATTGACTTCACTTGGTCTCCGTCAAAGTCAATGGTGTGGCTTGGTCCATTTTATATATTGTCTATGCTCACCAAACGTCTCCCCGCGGCTCATAATAAATATACATGACTATATTTTTCAAATAATTATCTATGTTAAAGCAATAAATAATCGTTTTATAATTTACATATTTTTTCATAGTCGAACTGTGAAGCACCGTCGTGGCGCCCCCAGCTTCTGTGTAAAGTCTTTGTGTAACGTCCAGGGTTGAGGAACTTAGCCATAGGGCAGAATAGTTCTACCTGGTGGTCAGAAATGGACTTATCTTTCATATTCTTATTGCACTCATTGTTTTCTGTCTTTGTGTTAACCACCTAAATTACTCAGCTGATCTGCTGATCTCTGTCTCCAATTAAGTGTGTGTATTTAATGTTCTGCTCTGCTTGAGTGTCCTGTGTGTAAATGTGGATGTTTCCCTGATTGTCATGTGGAAGGACTGCTGTAGCAGGTATGAGGAGGACTGATGTTTGTTTTGTCACGTTATGAGTCGTAGTGATAGTAGTGGAGCATAGAGCCAGGCACACACCAAGTGTGGTTAGGAAGAAGAATGGCGATGTCAGACTCTGTATAGACAAACAGTAAAAGATCCTGGGTTTGGGAACTCCTGTTGAAGCTAAAATGTTTGGAAACTCCTGTTTAAAATCATTACTATTTGTCAGCCATTTTAATATCCATATCTTCCTGTAATTCCTGTGAGATAATATGTCCCAAAAGGACGAAAAGTGCACCGTAGTGAAGGTCGTATAACGATATCTGTTGGTCTGTGTCAGTCAGTGTGATTACATTTGGGAAAACATGCCCAGGATTGAGAATCTATTGAAGGTATAGATTATGGAACAATTTGGCCACCTGGAAGCACCTTTAGACAGAAAAAATACCAATGTGAAATTTGTATATACGCTCACCTAAAGGATTATTAGGAACACCATACTAATACTGTGTCGAACCCCTTTTCGCCCTTAGATCTGGCTTAATTCTACGTGGCATTGATTCAACAAGGTGCTGAAAGCATTCTTTAGAAATGTTGGCCCATATTGATAGTATAGCATCTTGCAGTTTATGGAGATCTGTGGGATGCACATCCAGGGCATGAAGCTCCCGTTCCACCACATCCCAAAGATGCTCTATTGGGTTGAGATCTGGTGACTGTGGGGGCCATTTTAGTACAGTGAACTCATTGTCATGTTCAAGAAACCAATTTGAAATGATTCAAGCTTTATGACATGGTGGAAGTAGCCGTCAGAGGATGGGTACATGGTGGCCATAAAGGGATGGACATGGTCAGAAACAATGTTCAGGTAGGCCGTGGCATTTAAAAAATGCCCAATTGGCACCAAGGGGCCTAAAGTGTGCCAAGAAAACATCCCCCAAACCATTACACCACCACCATCGAAACTCATCCGACCAGGCAACATTCTTCCAGTCGTCAACTGTCCAATTTTGGTGAGCTCTTGCAAATTGTAGCCTCTTTTTCCTATTTGTAGTGGAGATGAGTGGTACCCGGGAGGGTCTTCTGCTGTTGTAGCCCATCCGCCTCAAGGTTGTGCGTGTTGTGGCTTCACAAATGCTTTGCTGCATACCTCGGTTGTAACGAGTGGTTATTTCAGTCAAAGTTGCCCTTCTATCACCTTGAAGCAGTCGGCCCATTCTCCTCTGACCTCTAGCATCAACAAGGCATTTTTGCCCACAGGACTGCTGCATACTGGATGTTTTCCCTTTTCACACCATTCTTTTTAAACCCTAGAAATGGTGTTGTGTGAAAATCCCAGTAACTGAGCAGATTGTGAATACTCAGACCGGCCCGTCTGGCACCAACAACCATGCCATGCTCAAAATTGCTTGAATCACCTTTCTTTCCCATTCTGACATTCAGTTTGGAGTTCAGGAGATTGTCTTGACCAGGACCACACCCCTAAATGCATTGAAGCAACTGCCATGTGATTGGTTGAGTAGATCATTGCATTAAGGAGAAATTGAATGGGTGTTCCTAATAATCCTTTAGGTGAGTGTACTGTATGTGTTGTAACACATAAATATCCTTTATTAACTAGTAGAAGATGTTTTTGTCTGAAATATACGGTGTATTTGTCCTAATTCCTTTGTGTGCAGTCCTTTTTTGTTGATGTACATGTATATTTTGTTTTGAATGTAGTATTGAATCATCTTTTTGTTTTTGGAAAGCAACTTTATTTCTGTTTTGCAAATTGCCAGAGTTCTGTGTCTAAAGAACAGTTTTAATGAATTGCCGTCATAGTTCAACCAAATGCATGTAATGTTGTGAGACCTGTGACAATCAAATTTTAGTGAAAATGTAAATATAGTGTGAATTGAGCTGCCAACCAGTCACTGAACAACCTGCTCATCTCCCTGGCCGACTTACCTCTCCCTCCTCTCAAGCTATCTGGATCCTTATGGACTATTGCTCCATCTGTTGGAGGCTTGACTCTAAAGGTTAATTGTAGTTTAGCCCTACGCCATACTGGATCCAGGTCTAATTGTATAGGAATCCCCCCACAGACAAATACAGACAACAGAAAAGATGATTAGGTGGTAATATGATGCAATCATTTGTTTGATTGAGCATGTGTGCAGTGTTCTTTCTCACTGCAGATCTCCAGCCTCCCCCACTCTGAGCTAAGCTACAATTTAGTCATTGGCTGCGACGTCTGCCCTTTGCTCTCTCTTTCTTTCCCACCGTCTCTCTGTTTTACTTGTCTCTACCTCTCTTTCCGTTTTCTATAATGTAAGGGCTGAATGTTACGGACATCAGAGCCATGGCTCTGGGGATGTTGAGGTCTGGTATAACAGTGGAACATGCATACCATAAACTGGTGAACCACCCGGGAAATTTGTTAGAAGTGTGGGGTGTAGAGGCTGCGTTATGCACTTTGATGCTGGGCCGCATGTATTTTTAGCCTTTTATAAAGTCCAAATAAGTGCGCTGTGTGGCTGAAACATGTTTGTATTAAAAGATTATAGAGAATCTATATGGAATATGTTTTTGCATGTATAAATAATTAGGTGGGTCAAAAAAAGTATTTCTTAAATAATGAAGAATTTTGGTTTGCCCAGAATCTTTCCAGCATGTGCCTTGAGACCACTCATATGTTAACTGCCTACAGTCTAGCCCCTTGGTTTGCATCATTAGCATGGAATATATTATTAGGACACAATCAGAAGTGGGGCTATTTTTCAGATCTCTTTCTGTAGGCGTATTATATTCTTGTTAGTAAGTGTTGCTGTTTCCTGCTAAACGTTACGGAACTACTGAGACCACATTGACCACCGACACTCCCCCTCTCTTCTCTATGGTGCCCCACCCCCCTCTGGTGTGTCACACCTGGCCATGGCTAAAGAACATTTGACCACAGACATCATAACCGGTGGAACATTGTTTATAGGCTTTTGTTTGTGTGTGGATGCATGTGTGTTTACCATGTGTTTGTGGAACAGAACGGTCTAAATCATCAGGGGCTCGAGACATGAGTAAAACCCACAGCTAAAGAAAACATCTAATAACAATCGAGTCATGCTTGTCACTGATCACTTTTCAGAACGGTTTTTCCTCTGTCAGTTCTTCAAAACGTTCGTCCCTGTGGTGCAGGACAACGTCATAGCATGGCTATTGTTAAGGTAATAATAACAATGAAGGTAATAATAACAATAATATATTGGATTCATATAGTTCTTTACATGGTAGTACAGGGGAAAGCCCACCTCATCCACCACCAATGTGTAGCACCCACTTCCATATCCAGTCACACACAGTTAACACACCCACTTTCATACAGAAACCCTTCTAGTTCATGATGCACGGCAGCCATTTTGCACCAGACCGCTCACCACACATCAGCCATCATGAGGAGAGGTGAGTAGTTGTGTGAAAGGAGGGGGATAATTAGGTAGATGTGATTGAAATGAGGTCTAGATGAGAATTTGGCCATGACACTTGGGTTAACACCCCTACTCTTACGAAAAGTGCCGTGGGATTTTTATTGACCACAGAGAGTCAGGACACCTGTTTAGCATCTCATCGTAAAGACTGCACCCTACACAGAGCAGATGTCCCCTTCACTGCCCTGGGGCATTGGGAATGATCTTTAGACCGGAGGGAAGAGTGCCCCAAACTGGCCAGGGAAAGACCAGGCTTGACCCTGCTTAGCTTTTAGAACCAACCAGCTGTGGAATATAGGGTGCAATGCCTGGAGGTCTAGCATGGGTGCTGGTTTGTTTTGCTAACTGTCTAGTCCCTCCCCTGACACTCCTGACTGTGTTTGGCACAAGTAGTGTGGTGAGTAAAATAAGCTTAAGAGACTGGTACTCAAATTTGACACTGGGAACAGCACTGGTGGAACCAATATTATAAATATATTTATTTACTATTAGCTGTTTCTAAGTCTGTTTACATGAAATAATGTAACAGCAGTGTGCTTGGTATATTAGGAGTTGATTTGAGCAATATTGTTTATGGATTCAAACCAGTGATGTGGCTGGGGCAACTTTAGGGGGTTTTAGCCTCCCTAAAGGGTTTTTTAGCCCCCCCAAAAAAATAAATGTACATTATTAAGTCAATTGACAAAGTTTGAGTGCGTTTATCTCCCGAGCTGTACATGCTAGAAGCTACTGCGGGGTACCATTGGAAAGAGGAGATTCCGCTGTGAATAATGAGCGGAAGTACCCTGGAAATCCAGAGTTCTCGCGGGAGCACAATTTGAATTTGCTCAGCAAGTTACTCTGGCACCGAGTAATTCTGCTCATTAACTATGCCCTTGTAGCCGAGCTGCACCAATCACATCGGTGTACCTGATATAGGCGTGCCAGAGGTGTGTTAAACAGATGACGACACGACAGCACTGCAACCTCGAAGTCATTAGTAAACATTGTAAGATCGCTATGGATTTACACCAGTTGTTTAGAACGACTTTGGCCACTACAATGAACGAGTTAGACTTGGCTTTTTACTAAAAGAGGAACAGAAGACGGCGCTCGAATCGTTCCTTTTTTTATCAAATGACGTTTTTGCTGTTTTGCGACCTGATACAGCAAGAGTTTTATCTACCAGTTAGCTCCGCCATAGGGGCTTAGCGAAAAACCACTGGTGATTGGTCGTAGTGTTATCCAATTGCGTACCTTAAGATTTTCAAATGCATGCTTGGTGCCACCTCTCGAGTTGGGTCATTTTCATTACTCGATGCCAGACCCATATCTCCTCCGGATTTGGGTCTGGATTTTTCCAGGCTA
>JACXGM010039722.1:0-5000 GCA_016801145.1 Umbra pygmaea
GCAATATACACCAAAACCATTTTTTGAACCAGGCTATAAACATGTTAATTTCAGCTGTAAAGTTGGGCATTTTGCCATAGAGGTCTATTGAAATTGCTCCTTTCTGCAGCCAGCCTCAAGTGGACATTCGATGAATTGCAATTTTTTTTACTTCCTTGTTGGCTTCATTTGTCAGCCTCGGAGTTTGCCCCTTGGTCTTGACCTATGCCTGTTGTAATTACTCTGCCGTGGATATCCCTTGTTGTGCTTTAGCCATCCAGTTATTCCGTTTTTGACCTATGCCTGCTTGTTTGGTTAACTCGGCCTGTGGATCTACTCTTTACCTGTTCCTATGGAATGTCTAACGGGTCAATAAATAACATTGGGCTATTTGACATTGTTTTGAGTAATTCCTCAGTACAGACATTACAAATACAATAATGGCATAATGAATAAATAGCATAATAAATAGTAATACAATAATGGCATAATGAATAAATAACAAATATAAATACTATAAATATACACAAATAACATAATACATAAATACGTGTGTCTGTGTCTGTCTGTCTGTCTGTGTCTGTCTGTCTGTCTGTCTGTCTGTCTGTCTGTCCGTGTGAGGATAATGCTGTTCAACAGCCAAAGAGGAGAGATGTGAGCCATGGAGCTCAGAGACTGTTCCCAGTTCAACCTCAGGACTTTCCCCACCTCTATATCATAACAAGATGCCTTGTTCAGTGTGTTGGCATGTTTAAGATGTGATTTCATATATTGTATATAATTGATTTATTTCTTTTTTATTCTCCATCTGATTTTGAGAATTTTTAGAAAGATGTGTTGGTATGTTAGTGCTAAGAGAGCATGATATAATAAAACCTGTGATTCCTACCTTTAAAATGAAATTTATTTCATGTTTCTATGTGCTACAGAGGCTTAGATATTAAGGTTTTGGTAGACGTGGACAATTCTTAGTATTTTTTCAGAAAACCCTCAGGAGATAAGGATATTCATCTTAGAATACCATAGGTTTTTATAGGCGTTTTTAGCAGGCGTTTTAGGAGTAAATGGGTTAACACACAGCCCTTCTCATTTGCATAAAGAGGCAGAAATGCATACAGAAATGTAAAAAGGACAGGGAGAAAGAAAATAGCGTTGAAGAAATCAATAGGGTAAAAAAATACAAAGGAAGAATAAAACAGACAAAAATATTATAACATACACATAAATACATACATTTAGAAAATAAGTCATTAATAAATAAAGTTGAATATTATAACGGACAATAAATAAAAAAGCATTATCGTATTGAGAATGAGGAAACGTTGTCATGACACAGTACCCCCCCCCCCACCCAGACTACACTACATCGCGTTTCATGTACTGAATGGATTTTAAAAACTGATTTCTGCCAGTTTAAGTGCCGTCAAGACAGCAGGCCTCCTGATGCCAGCAAATGGCATCGGCTACAAACCCAAAATGAGTGAGCTCGGAAAACAGTACTAAACTTCACGTTTTTGAGGTTAGTTTCACAGTAGATTCATGCCACTGACTCAACAATTCATGCCACTGACTCGTTGATTTGCTTTACCCCTTTCAGACACAAAGTTGCAAGTTGCCTCTACCTTTTCCATTACCCCATGTTACAAGTAAAATTCAGGATATATTGTCAGATAAATAACTGGATGTAATTTCATGCATTTTCTGGCATTTAAGCCACCTAAAGTTAGTGACAACAAGCTCCCTTTGCTAGTCAGCTAGGTGTAGCCTGAAATGAAGTTTAATTTATCATTAGCTCACAAATAAAACACTATCTAGAGTACAATGTCTTCACAACTAATTGTGGATGATGCTACATGGCTTCAAATTTCATACTTAATAACATCCTTAGAGAAATAACTAGGCTAGTTTACTCTGATTGGCTACCATTTAAAATGATTGACGGGGGAGTCCCCCCTCCCCCTTGCCCTTCTCAAAATGGTACTGGCACAGAGACAGTATCAAGTAAATTAACTTAAAGGTGTAGATAGGCTATAACATTCAGACTGGATACTTAAACATTGAATGCAAGCTAAATAATTTATTTTAATGGTTTGTCTGAAAGGGTTAACCTATAGGCCTTATAATGTGACCAGCTACTTGACAGGATATGGTACGCTAAGCCAGTGTTTTTCAAAGTCTGGGTCGCGGGAGAATAAAATTGGGTTGGCAAATATGTTTTCATAATTATTTTATCATGTTTTTTATGATTAAAATAGGCTATTATATTTGACAGTACACATCCACATGGGGCAGTGTACTAAACTGAGCACTATGGTAGGTCAAGCAGTATGATTTCCACGTTGTGGAGAACACGGACGGAATCACGGAATTCAGACATTAATGTGCAATTCAACAAAATAAAATTATAAAAAATCATAATCCTAAAATTCCAATATATTTACATAAAGTTAATAATTACCACTGCATATTGCCTATTCTAGTTGCTGTGAATTTGTAAGTGCAGTAAATCCACTGAATGCGCTGTGTGTGTGTCTTCCAGCACGCGCCTCTCTAGTACGAAGTGCTTGTAACATCACTACTTCTGCCAACAGTGCGAGAGTTTGTGCATAACACATTACTTCAGTGAAAATTGTAAAAGCGAACTTCCACGGATAGAGTGAAATGTGCAATAAATATTAAATTGCCATAAAAGTATCTAGTCCATTCTTAATTGTCCAAAAACACAATGTTTGTTTTTCTCCGTTTCACTCACTAATCTAAAAGCTTATGAAAATGTTAAGGCTACTATTTAAAAGGGGAACAATGACGAATATCAATAATTTGTCTATGTACATAAATCGATTGAAGTAAACTTAGTCTCGCTCATTGAATTTGCTAAAAATAAAAAAAAGATTTTATAGGGCCCTAGTAAGGCTTACCTACATCAGAGAAAATAAGCTGTATGTTGAAAACGTCTCACCCAATGCGCAGGTTGTTAGAAGTAACAAAAATAATTGCCATTTATTACAGTTTTCCAAACTTGTATTTGACTTTAGTTTCACATAGCTAGTTAAAACAGCATCATGTATATTTTTTTATCTGAATGTAAGTTAATGCAAGTAATCAGATATTTGTGGGAAAACCACCTCATCTTGGTTATTTTGGTGATTATAACCAGTGATAAGAATAACAACGTTATGAATAAACGGCATTACTAACGGTGTTACTTTTTTCAATAACGAGTAATCAAACTAATTACTGTCTCTCCTGTTACAACGCTGGTACCGTTACTGACAAGAAAATGTGGCGTTACTTTAATTGAGCTTAATGAAGCGGTTTATCTGTTGCAAATTTTTTCTCTCTGGTGTGTGTGTGTCAGGGAGGTGGTAGACAAACACAACTGATGATGATAGGCTTAGAGTACATTTCCATTGTTTGCCAACCAACCAGAGGCAGTAGTAGCACTGACGCACACACCAACCGCCAGGAGTCAGAGCGATGGGCAAGTCCAACGAGTTTAAAGGTAGGTTTTGCGAACTGTAAGTATAATAAGCACAACTTCTCCCTCGTTAAGCTGAAAGGCAAGATTGTTTATGTAACGTGCAACTTGTGCACATGAAGAAAGACACTCCACGTCGGTGGAAAGTAATTTGAATCTAATGAAGCACCTCGCATCGTCACATGCCACCACAAACTAGTGGCCAAGAATGCAGCTGATAAAGTGAGCTCCGCTACATAAGATGGAGCCATGACATCAAAGCAACTTAAACTAGATTTTTCTCAACCACCACAAACTCTTAGAACTCAGACTCAGATTAATAATTGATTCTATTTAGTGTCCATTTCATTCATTTTACATATTTAATATTGGGGGCTTCCAAGTTATTTGACATACTTGACTTTTTTAAGTAACGCAATAGTTACTTTCCCTTGTAATTAATTACTTTCATAATGATGTAACTCAGTTACTAACTCAGTTACTCTTTGTGAGAAGTAACTAACTAGTAAAACTGTAACTAATTACTTTTTTAAAGTAATGTGACCAACACTGATTATAACATGTTTTTATAAAACACAGGACTGTGATGATAATACTGTCAATATTGAGAAATAATACAAATGATAGGAAAACTGAATATTTGCAAACACCTATTTTCATGACATTTGGGTCACAATGGTTTGTCATTTTGAAAATTTTGGTCACCGAAAAAAGTTAGAAAAAACCTGTGCTAAGCTGTCTTTTCTAAATTTTTACTTCCTTTTACAGACAGAAGAGAGATGATGCAGAGAGCACAGAGAGAGGAGATGAGGAAAGTGGAGTAAAAGATGTAAGATAACCAGTGAATGAAAAAACAGAGACAGGACAATTTGAGAGAGAAGGAACAGAGAGAGGAGGAAGATGTTGTTTATCACCTGTGAGAATGTACTTTAACATTCTGCTAGAAAGACAAAGGCAGGAGCAAAACGCGATATCATTATGTAGAAGTGCATCGCATTGGAAGCCCTGGATATGAGCCTCTCTCTCAAAGATTTTTATTCTTTCTGTTTTGTCATTTGGTAAACTTATATATAGATTTCAATCATATTATACCTTCTTGATGTTTTTTTAACACGTACTTAGATTAATCTATTAAATGAATAGTGATTGTGTGACCTATGAGAGAACAACCAGTGATAACCTTGGTACCATTAAAAATGATAGCCTATAGCGATGTCATCAGGATACACATACACCGGTATGCCATGGCCCATCTTACCGGTTAGCGCGTCGTGGTCCATCTGATCACAGAATTTATAGTTTATCCACTTCATTTTTTTAACACTACACCCCTGCATATAACGGTCTGGCCCAGGGTTGCCAGGTCAAACATAAAATTCTAGCCCAATGACTACTCAAAAACAGCCCAAAATGCCTTAAAACTAGCCCAATTTGTTTACTTTGCCACAGAGTAAAAAAATCCAATACTTTTTTCCACAATGTACATATAAATGTGATTTTTTTAAATCCTATTCTCTTAATTTCATATACTGTCATTGACTAC
>JACXGM010039722.1:7500-10432 GCA_016801145.1 Umbra pygmaea
CCAGGTAATCAGACAAGCAGGGTACGGTACACAAATCTGGTTCTCAGTCAGGCAGGCTCATAGGAAACAAGGCAAGGTACAGGGGCGTATCCAAGGCAGAATAATAAATACACAAAGCAAGGGGTCAGGCTGGTTAAACAATCCAAGAACTAAAATGCTCAGTAGCAGGCACGTGCAGGGGGGGCTATGGGTGCCTGAGCACCTGCCCTTTTGCCAATGAACGTCCAAAGTCCCCTTTTGAGTGGCCATTTAAATTATCAATGCTTTTTAAAATTACCCAAATTTGAAAATAATGTGTGAATCAATTATTTGAGAATAAAAATTGTTTAAAAGTAATAATATAGAAGTAAAGTTGTTAGCCTCATCTACCTGCGCTACTGCCAGTAGGTGACGTCATAGGCTATCAACGTGACCTGTCACATTTAGGCAAATCGTATTGAACATATACGTAAATAAACGTAAAAATCTAAATATTTCTGTGCATACGCACATAAATCTAAATAGTTCTTTGCATACGCACAGAAATATTTAGATTTATAAAACAGTGCACACGCTTGTCCTACGCCGTTTTCCCTTTATAAATCACAATCAACTCTAATACGTGGCACAGGTTGAGGCTCAATTTCACACCCATAGTTGGCCATAAATAGTCAGTGAAACGCCCCCAAATTAATATTCATTGATTGAGAAATCATGGCAAACACAGAAAGGAAAAAAGAAACATCACTCAATGTGAAGTGGAGGAAAATGTTCTTTGGAGGGCACAGTGTGGCCATTAATGATGCCAAAAAGGCATTGGAGTGGCAAAAGTTTGCAGACGCTGTGAATGCCGCAGCCTCAGAAATTCAGACCATGGCTGAAATAAAAAAGTGGTCACATATCAAAGTTGATGACAAAAAGCATCCAGCACTTCACCACAAATGTCTGCAATGGGTGGGGGAAGATTAGTTACATTTAGTGAGCAAACATGTCTGCATCAAATTGTTTGGACATTGATGGAATGAAAATGTTTACGATTAATGAAAGCATTATCTTTCTCATTCTGTGCTTTTGTGTTTGCCTGTTCACCCGCGGTGTACGGAAACTTCATGTAGGCTAATTATGCGACAAGCCTATTATACCTAACACGTCTGGCATAACCTGGCTAAGGGTTGGCTGAGATATTCCTGACCTGTCAGCCAATTCCCTCTGGAAAGTGCCAGTCGCCAGAAATCCTGTTATGAGTGTTACGAAAGGCGCCACTAAATAAAATGCACTGCTATTATTATCTTCTAACAGCGCAAGATCAGCCATTGTGCGTCAATACGCATTTTGATGGAATGGCTTTTTATAACCATCCATTTGACTGTATCTGATAATCTACATATATCGGTATTAATCTACTTGTAAATGGGAAATAGTTCTGCACAAATGGAATTTCTTGCACCTTTCAAAATGGTTAAGACATGCGTCACGATGGAACACATTTAAAAATGAAACTAACTAAATGCATATAAATGAAATCTATGATTTTGTAGTTGATGATGACATATACTATGAAAACAACTTTATCCAATGGACAATAAAGACTATCTTCCTATTATCTATCTATCTATCTATCTGTCACGATTCAAAGGTATTGGAGGCAGGCGCGTCTTCACAAAACAAATCTTTATTTAAAGAACCACAAGGAAGAACTGGACAGGAACAAACATGAGGAACTAAACAAACCATATAAAACATGACATCAAGAGCAAGACTAACAAAGGAACACTAACATCTGAAAAGACTAAAGACAACTAATACAAAGAACAACCACATACCTGGACAGGAACAAAGAACCACACAGAACTCACAAACACTCAGAACTAAATACCACACTAACGAGGGAAGGAGGTGCAGGTGTGGACTAAACAACAGAACTGATAGGCTGACAAAAACATGTGACGGGATCAACCGTGGTAAAGTTGGTTTTATATTGGACATTGGATATTCGACACATTCGAAAAATCTATTATGCGGCTTGACCTTTTGACCCACCCATGTCAAAACACATCTGGTGTATTCATCTAACTGCCCTACACATTGCACAAAGCTTCTTTTTTTTTAAAACCCAACCTTTGATTTTATAAACATTTTTTAACTGAAAAAAAGGCTATAAATCTATTATGCGGCTTGACCTTTTGACCCACCCATGCCAAAACACATCTGGTGTATTCATCTAACTGCCCTACATATTGCACAAAGCTTTTTTTTTAAACACACAATTTGATTTTATAAACATTTTTAACTGAAAAAAGGCTATAAATCTATTATGCGGGTTGACCTTTTGACCCACCCATGCCAAAACACATCTGGTGTATTCATCTAATTGCCCTACATATTGCACAAAGCTTTTTTTATTAAAAACCCACCCTTTGATTTTATATATTTTTTTTAACTGAAATAAAGGCTATAAATCCATTATGCGGCTTGACCTTTTGACCCAAAGATGTCAAAACACATCTGGTGTATTCATCTAACTGCCCTACATATTGCACAAAGCTTCTTTTTTTTTAAACCCACCCTTTTATTTTATAAGTACTTTATAAGTACTACATCTAAAAGCGCATCTGTATTTTGATAGTCCGCGTCGCATTTGAAGGAAACTGCTTGCAGGTTAGACTGTATAAAAGAGGTATACCACTAAACCACGCTTGACTAAAACCTAGCAGAGTATAGCATACATGCATCTGCACTATTGTAATAATAACTGTCTATTATTTCAACTCAATGGCAAATTTAACTGACTTCACCTTGTTGTCACGACAAAACAGTTATACCCGGTAATTACTTTCACTATTGACTGACAACGGGTTACCGTCGAAAACAAAGCCCCTGAAAAAAGGAACTCATTCACAAATAATGTTCGAATGACTGAATTAAAAACCTAAGGACATTTATTCTGTAGAGG
>JACXGM010039723.1:0-10507 GCA_016801145.1 Umbra pygmaea
TTTCAGTTAAAAAATGTTTATAAAATCAAAGGGTGTTTTTTTTTAAAAAGAAGCTTTGTGCAATATGTAGGGCAGTTAGATGAATACACCAGATGTGTTTTGACATGGGTGGGTCAAAAGGTCAAGCCGCATAATAGATTTATAGCCTTTTTTTAAGTTAAAAATGTTTATAAAATCAAAGGGTGGGTTTAAAAAAAAAAGCTTTGTGCAATATGTGGGGCAGTTAGATGAATACACCAGATGTGTTTTGACATGGGTGGGTCAAAAGGTCAAGCCGCATAATAGATTTATAGCCTTTTTTTCAGTTAAAAATGTTTATAAAATCAAAGGGTGGTTTTTAAAAAAAAAAGAAGCTTTGTGCAATATGTAGGGCAGTTAGATGAATACACCAGATGTGTTTTGACATGGGTGGGTCAAAAGGTCAAGCCGCATAATAGATTTTGTGTGTCGAATATCCAATGTCCAATATAAAACCAACTTTACCACGGTTACCTCTGTGGATGCCTTTGCTTTTAGGCTTGGGCGACTAAAAAGTGATTGTTGACCAGTTAACTGAGATTTCAGTTCGTTCACCTTTGTTTTTCTAAGCTCGCATCTTACAGGAAAATCGTTTTTATAGATTTTTTAAGTGTCCGAAAATGTTTGTCAACGTTTCCTTTCATTGGAATAGAAATAGGCTTCTTGTTTGGCAGATGAAACAAATGCATTAAGAAAAGGACATCGCATGGAAATGGTAAGTTTTAGACTTTTTGCTTGGTACCGTACGGCACTCATTTTCAAATTTATTTTACATTTGTATTTTGCAAATTAATGTCATATGTGCTACCGAATACGGAGATTAGGCCAAGCTTCACTATTTTGCGCTCTGTGCTCCGAGTCCGAAGAGCTTGGAAATCGTGAGGCAGACTAAACGTTAGTTGTCATGGCAACTGCATAAACAAAAATCTTGCCTGGTCAAAATCTATTCGTTAAGTGCAAGTCAGAAAGAAACTAAATGGAGAAGTAATGATGTTGTTATATTTATTTTCATGAAAATAAAAATGTAGCAAAAGCATTTATTAAAAATGTGCGATCTACCAGCATTGTCTTTGCGATCGACTGGTAGATCGCGATCGACCTATTGGGCACCCCTGATGTAGAATAATGACACAATGTAGCAGAATATGATTACACAGCAAATTATCTGAATGCCAATGCGAAAATGCAATTAAGAACAGGAACAATCTTTATTTAAAATAAATATTTGGCAGCATTTCTATATTTTGACATTGCTAAAAGAAATCATATAAAAACCATTGGCAATCCTTGCTGATGTAGTCCCTGTTTAGGTTTTTGTACAGTGTTTCTAGGTTTCCTGTCACTGTGGGCCTCACAGCACAGTAGTACAGTGCAGAGTCTGTCACTTCAGCAGAGGAGATCTCCATATCCACACGGTTTTTCTCTTCATTCACTTTAACAGATATTCTGGTGTTCTGAGCACCAATGTTGTTTTTATACCCTGTACCTGAGATGTGATGGAGGAACTCTGGCGTTTGTGTTGTGTCTTGGCGATACCAAAAGAAATCATCTGCACCAGTAGCTGTTCTGGAATACTTGTAGGAAAGAATAACAGAGTTTCCCTCTAAACAGTCTTCTTCTTTCTTGAGTGGAGTGAGGTCCTCAGATCTGACACCTGCAATTATTAATATACCTATAGTTACATATTTAATACACATATATTCATATATAATTTAAATTGACACATTTTGCAGTGCTGTATCATTTAAACTTACCCATTAATATCATCAGGAACAACACTATATACAGCAACAACATCTTAGATGAAATGCTTCAAACTGTCAATATTTATGGAAGTTATTGTTTCTATGTATATTATAGCTGTTCAGCTCCTCAACCTATACACCTCTCTTTAACATACAGTAGATATGTTATAAGAGTATGACACACAGTACAATGTTGTTTCCTTACATGGGTCTAGAAAGCTTAAAGCGTTTATGGGTTTCCTGTCTCTTTACACGCATATGATACATCCATTCTTCCTTTAGTATAAAAGTCAAGTATGGGTTGATTCTGTGAGTAGCAGGAAATCTTTTTTGTTGCCAGTGTATTGTTTGTACTACATTAAAGTTTCACTAGAGTAAAATCCTTTGTAATTGCAAGACAGAGTAAAACCACTCTTAAAAACATGTTATTTAGTCTTGACTAGTACCAGACATATATAACATGAATCATGCCCTGAATAACCCATTTCTTTTTTCATATACTGTACTGTAATGCTTTATCATTAACTTATGTCTGGAAAACCAATGGAAAACCAATGCAGTTACAAATGCAAATATTTGAAAGAAGCATAATTGGGTAAAAAAATATTTGTTGACTGATTGGCTTTTTGTGGTGTCAAGTAATACACTTATAATTTTTCTTTCCTCAGTGGACTTTTACATTTTGATAGAAAAGCACTTATTGAGATTGTAGCTCCAACTCCCTTCAATGAAACAGTGAACCTTTAACATTTTAACAACCCAACGAAAAACATTTTTAAAACAAAATGTAAAACAAATTGTAACGTTACCTATCAGAAAAACTGAACTGCCAACTCCTTTGAGTATCTTGTCGTACAACCGAACGCCATAACCATGCCTTAAACGTTTACCATCTATTATAATACAGAAGTATTTATATTGCTTCACCACTTCTATAACGTTATTGTTAATAAAGAGTAGGAGAGAGGGTGGGGGGATTCTTCCTGAAGTCGATCAGCATTTCTTTAGTTTTTGCTGCATTCATGTTCATTAAAGACGACTTGCACCACTCTGTAAAAAACAAAGTAGCGCCATACTCAGGGTCATTGTTCGTCAGCAACGACACTTACCAAGTCATCGGCAAAATGTATGACATGACGCCTGGTTTGCTGGCTTTGGCATGCATTTGTATATAAAATAAATAACATTGCGTAGAGGACACGGCCCTGAGGGGAACCAGTGGAGGAACAGAAAATGGTGAAAGGTGCTGTTCACTCTCACGCGTTGAGACCTGTCAGTTAAGAAGTTCATCAACCAACATATAAGACTAGGATTGACATCAAAAGTACTCATTAAGGTCCCTGCTAAAATATGTGGTTGAATGCAATTAAAAGCTTAAGAAAAGTCAATAAAAAGAAAGCCGCACAAAGCCCTTTGCACCCTCCAGATAGGAATCATCTGTGTTTGTGATGAAAATAAATCAGCAGGGGCCTCATTTATAAAGCTGGCGTACGCACAAAAGAAGACGTACGCATCTCTTTACACAATAATTGGGATTTATAAAAAGCAAACTTGACAGGAAAATGTGCGGTCCTTCACGGAAACTCTGAAAACTCCGACCCATGCGTACGCACAAAAACGGGTGAAATGAGAAAGGGCGACACCATCGGCAGATGGATGAAACACGTAGGCTACTGTAGATCCGTCTGAAACTGCAGAGCGTTGTGTAACCGAAATCGAAATACTGCCTCTCATTAATAATATGAAGATGTCACAAAGCCATGCATACAATTAACAGCCTGCAGAGAAATACAAACAATATAAAACAAGATTTTAACGTAAATGCAAATGAAGGACATATTGCACATATTTGCAAAAAGAACACTCAAATATATTATGTAGGCTAATTATATTGGCATGTTATGTAATTCATCCTCATAAATAATATGGTAAACAGAACAAAATCATGTTTAAAACTAATATTCTTGTCGATGTCTCTGTCTGGCAGTGCAGATAAATAGATAAATAGATGATGATGAGATAGATAATAAATAGATAATAGATAGTCTTTATTGTCAATTGGGGAATATTGTTTTCATAGTATAAATGTCGTAATAACATACAGAAACATAGTGTTCATTTATATGCATTTAGTTTGTTTGATTTTTAAATGTGTTCCATCGTGATGCATGTCTTAACCATTTTGATTGGTTCAATATTTTCTATTTGTGCAGAACTATTTTACATTTACAATTAGATGAATACATCTGTAGATTATCAGATACAATCAAATGGATGGTTATAAAAACCATGCCATCACAATGCGTAATGACGCACAATAGCTGACCTTGCAATGTTAGAAGATAATAATTATTATTATAATAATAGCCTAATAATGAATATTTTTTATTGGCGCCTTTCATATCACTCATAACAGGATTTTTGGCGACATTGCACTTTCCAGATGGAATTTACTGACAAATTAGGGATCTCAGCCGAGGTATGCGAGACGTGTTAGTCGGTATAATAGGCTTGGCGCATAAGTATATGAAATTTCCGTACACGGCGGGTGAACAGGCAATCAAAAAGCACAATTTGCAGCTATGTCCGGTATCCCAAATGTAATCGATGCTTTTGACTGCACTCATGTTGCCATAAGGAGACCGAATGAGAATGTTTTCATTAATCGAAAGCATTTTCATTCCACTAATGTCCAAATAACTTGTGATGCAGACATGTTGCTCTAATGTTACCAATTTCCCCCACCCGTGGCAGACACTTTCGCGATGAAGCGCTATAGACGCTTTTCGACATCGACTGATATCTGACCACTTTTTTATTTCGACCACGGCATTCACCGCGTCTGCAACCTTTTGCCACTCCAACACATTTTTGCCGTTCGTAATAGGCACACGGTGCCCATAAAAAAACATTTTCCTCTTTTCCACCTCGCCAACAATATTTTCTACTTGACATTGAGCAGGGATGTGATTTTTCCGGATTAATCCGGAATTCCGGATTTTCCGACCTGAAAATGTGACCTACGTGAATCATGCAGATCTGTAATTAAAAGTGGGGCGGGGAGGGGGGGGGTCAAGAGCTGCCGAAGTGAAAAGGAGGAAATATGAGGCTGCAAGGCTCGACATTAAGGCTTGTCCGCTTGTCAAGGAGCTCGTAGAATCACTTGGCCTAATGGACAAGTAGAATTAATTGTAATTTTGTTTGTTCTCAAACACGTTTTGCTGCACGGTGGTCACATGACACAGACACCTCTGTTTTCACACTGCTGCAAGTGCTCATTCCCTGTTCAATACTTTATCGACAAAAGTAGTCTAAAGTTATGCACATATGAAGGTTGTGATTTATTGCATATACATAATATACCATTGTGATATTCAAAGTGTTACTGATGTTTAATAGTTGGACAAAACCATAGGCGCAATTTCCACTGGGGACAGGGGGGACATGTCCCCCCCACTTTTCAAAATCCTATTTGTGTCCCCCCCACTTTCAAATGTGTTTGTTAATTATTTTTTTACCGCATGCTGTCACCTCCACGGAGGAGCAGGACCGAGCAGAACACAGAGAGACTGCCTATAAGTCGATCCGCGCGTCCACAAACAGTGCGTGCACACTCTAAAAGTAGCTCGTTCACCCAAAATTTCTAATGAGCAGGTATCGCTGTTGCCGCACAGTCAGCGATGGAACGGCAGAAGCAACAACAGATGACTTTCATGTCATCGTGGCTGAAAAGCAAAAACTGAGATGTGAGTTGGTTGATTCAGTAAATTAGCTCAGGTCAGGATAATCATATTTTCTTTCTCTAAAACTTTCTGTAGTGTGTACCATGAAAACGAGTCCACTTTAAACCGCTGCATTTTCTGTCAGCGAGCGGACTCTGGCTGCTAGTTTAATTTTAAGACTCAATGATCATAACTAATTTTCTTTTTATATAATAGGCTAGATGGGGTGGTGCTGCTTTAGAACAGGGAGGGTGAGACAGGGAGAAGCAGTTGCACAAAGTTACAGGTAGGTTATGTACTCAGGTCGGGATAATCATATTTTCTATGGCGTCAGATCAACGCCAAATGCCGCGCGCGCGCAGTACGTCTCGCGCAAGCAACATCTATTGTTTCAGAGAGCGAAGGACTGGAGTTGCAAGAGCAGAACTGTAGTCACGATCACAGGGTGAGCATCCGGTTTCACAAATTGAGGCAAACGAGGAAATGCCTTAAACCTGCATTCTATCTGAATTCCATTGGGGGCGATGTGTCTGGTTGCAAAAGAGCTTGGATTCTGTAGAAGTCTATGAGAAATTGAGCCACTTCTCACTTGGATTTATTACTTTAGTAAACACTTTCATAATGACTATATGGTCTCAATCGCTAGATTTAAGCCTTCTGTTAAAAGTCATAATGTTAGTTTTTTAAATTATGATATCGTTGATTTTAAAACAGGCGATAAAGTAAAGGTACGTTTAGGGTGTGGCTATAATGTGATTGACAGTTTGCGGCCTGTCTGTCAATGACAGAGGTTTAGCAAAGCTTATCCATGACACGTGAACTTCAGTTTGAGAAAGACAAAGAAGATCGTGACTGTGAGACTTGAATCGCCTAATAATGTCTTGTTCAGCGTTCGGTTGCACGACAAGACACTCAAATGAGTCGGCAGTTCAGTTTTTCAGGTAAGTAATGTTACATTTGTAATACTGTTTTTCGTTAGTCAACTTTAGCATACCAATTAATGTCCGTTAGGTAGCCAGTTTCCACATTGCTCAAGGAGGGAAGTGGGCTAACTAAATCAGTTATGCAGACCGTATAACGGATAAAAATATATATTTAACGTTACAGTCGTATACAGTATATGCCCAACATTGTCGCTGGCAATCTGTTTTTAACCATATTTCGTGTTATTGCATGTAATGGAAATGTTAGCTTAAAATGAAAGCCTGATATAGCTAACGTTATAGTACAAATTCATAAACCCTATTCCCACGGGGTTAGTATCATTTTGGGACTGCTTTAACTCAGACACCGTCACTTTTATTTGAATATACTGAAATGTATGTACCACGAGAGTTGGGCAACGTTACCCGGAGGCGCACATGGAAAAAAAATGTTTAGTTACATTATTGTTCCATCTTGAAAAAAACTTAAAAGGTATATTATTGTCACATCTAAACTTAATCTATTAAATATACATTTTAGTCATTTTCATTGCAGATGCATACAGTACAGCAGATGTGGTGCCTTATTAGGGTACATTGATAATATACAAACCTTTTGGATGTGAGATCTAAATGCACAACATGAACAACATTTCTTTCCAAACAGATTTCCTTCTGATGCCAGGCTTAAGCAACGGTTGGTGAACATGAGGAGAGACACCAGAAAATGGAGCCCCAAAAAGTCACGTCTGTACAGATTCCACTTTGAGGAAGATCAGTTTTTTACAGACAAGCAGGTACTTTGTGGTGTAAGTGTCTGCAATACAAAACATAACTTGGAGTACCAAAACAGTGTGTAGAATCGTGGATAGCAACATTTAATGAAATCATCAGTCACCAAACACGATGTTTGTGATAATGGTGTGGCACTTTTAATATCCACCAACATAATTTCATTACGTCTGACAGAAATTGGTGCAATTGCAAGTTTATTACAGTCGTATGCAAAAGTTAAGGCACCCCTGCCAATTTTCATTTATAAATTGGTGTGGATCAGGAATTTCATTTTGGAAATTGTCAGGGGTGCCTAAACGTTTGCATACGACTGTATTGTCATTTTGGCTTCATTGCTCTGATGTAAATGGTTTTGTATTTACAAATATGTTTTGAATATTTGAATAACCACTATTAAAAATCTGTACTTTATTTTTCAGAAATGACTTAATTTTTTAGTAATATATTCCTGTGATATCTTAATCTACCTGCTGATGTTTATGTATTTACCACTAGGTAAAGAGGAGGCTGAAGGACACCGCTGGGCCTACCATTTTCAAATTTCCACCACACTTGTGTCCAAAGAAAGGAAGGAACCGCGCCACACGGACCAAGTTGGTAAGTATGACCACAGAGGTAAGAAACAGTTTGGTCTCTAAAACTGGCCCTTCATGTTCTTTAGCCAGCTGTCTAGCTCAGCCTCATGGGGTGTCTGGATCCTCTGATTTGTGTTCTGTTGGATAATGAGGCCGTTACTGGCAATGTACACTGCTCAAAAAAATAAAGGGAACACTTAAACAACACAATGTAACTCCAAGGCAATCACACTTCTGTAAAATCACACTGTCCACTCAGGAAGCAACACTGATTGACAATCAATTTCACATGCTGTTGTGCAAATGGAACAGACAACAGGTGGAAATTATAGGCTATTAGCAAGGCACCCCCAATAAAGGAGTGGTTCTCAGTTCATAGGCTTCCTGGCTGATGTTTCGGTCACTTGATTGCTGGCGGCGCTTTCACTCTAGTGGTAGCATGAGACGGAGTCTACAACCCACACAAGTGGCTCAGGTAGTGCAGCCCATCCAGGATGGCACATCAATGTGAACTGTGGCAAGAAGGTTTGCTGTGTCTGTCAGCGTAGTGTCCAGAGCATGGAGGCGCTACCAGAAGACAGGCCAGTACATCAGGAGACGTGGAGGAGGCCGTAGGAGGGCAACATCCCAGCAGCAGGACCGCTACCTCCGCCTTTGTGCAAGTAGGAGCAGGAGGAGCACTGGCAGAGCCCTGCAAAATGACCTCCAGCAGGCCACAAATGTGCTTGTGTCCACTCAAACGGTCAGAAACAGACTCCATGAGGGTGGTATGAGGGACGGACTTCCACAGCTGGGGTTTCTGCTTACAGTACAACACTGTGCAGGATGTTTGGCATTTCCCAGAGAACTCCAAGATTGGCAAATTCGCCACTGGCGCCCTGTGCTCTTCACAGATAAAAAGCAGGTTCACACTGGGCACATGTGACAGACATGACAGTGTCTGGAGACGCCGTGAAGAATGTTCTGCTGCCTGCAACATCCTCCAGCATGACCGGTTTGGCGGTATGTCAGTAATGGTGTGGGGTGGCATTTTTTTGGGGGGCCGCACAGCCCTCCATGTGCTCGCCGGAGTTAGCCTGACTGCCATTAGGTACCGAGATGAGATCCTCAGACCCCTTGTGGCCTGTGCTGGTGCGGTTGGCCCTGGGTTCCTCCTAATGCAAGACAATGCTAGACCTCATGTAGCTGGAGTGTCAGCAGTTCCTGCAAGAGGAAGGCATTGATTCTATGGACTGGCCCGCCCGTTCCACAGACCTGAATCCGATTGAGCACATCTGGGACATCATGTCTCACTCCATCCAACAATGCCACATTGACCACAAACTGTACAGGAGTTGGCGGATGCTTTAGTCAAGGTCTGGGAAGACATCCCTCAGGAGACCATCCGCCACCTCATCAGGAGCATGCCCAGGCATTGTAGGGAGGTCATACTGGCCACACACACACTACTGAGCCTAATTTTGACTTGTTTTAAGGACATTACATCAAAGTTGGATCTGCCTGTAGTGTGGTTTTCCACTTTGATTTTGAGTGTGACTCCATATCCAGACCTCCATGGGTTGATGAATTTGATTTCCATTTATATTTTTGTGTGATTTTGTTGTAAGCACGTTCAACTATGTAAAGACGAAAGTATTTCATACAATTAGTTAATTCATTCTGATCTAGGATGTGTTATGTTAGTGTTCCCTTTTTTTTTGTTGAGCAGTGCAGATAGTGGTTGTATTCAGTTTTCTGATAATAAAAATGTCATTGTTATGCCAGAGCCTGCTTTTTATTAAAGAAATGCAGTATGTGTTGTGTGTTTAGTGTGTGTGGTGTTATTTTATTTGTTTCTTTGCCATTTCTGTCCAGTCTTGTGGACACTCTTGGCCTGTACCTTGTCATGTTGAGTGGGCTTAAAACCAAGACAGGCTTTTAAGTTTGCAACGTGTTCAACCAACGTGTGTGTTTTCAGGAAATGAGGCTGTGCTCTGACCGATCTTCAGTTCTGCAGCCAAATGTATTGTATAAAGCACCAGGTTCAATATTGGAGCAATAACTATGTAATATTTTTCCTCAAAGAATTCTAAATACATTATTTCAGACTGTTATAATGTACCTAACAACAAGCATGCTGTTGCAGGAGTTATCAACCACGGTTGTTGATGCTGTTGTCTTCCACTTAGTTGTCTGCTTATCTATTTGAGGACCTTCTGTCAGCACATTAGTCTGTCTTTAAGAGGAGTCACATGTTACAAACTATATTTACAAATGCTGTTTATTACTAAAATGTACATATAAAAGGAAAGGTATGGCATACAATACACATTGTTTAAAGGGGTGATAGAATGCAAATCCGAGTTTACCTTGTCATAGTTGAATAATGATAGTTCGGTGGCTAAAATAGACATACACTGAACCGCAAAGTCCCATTGACACCTCTTTGCTATGCAAATCCCACAACTTTAAACTGCCTCTGTAAAACGGGCGAATCTCAAAAAGCCACAGAGTTGACGTCAACTCGGTGGCTCCACCTTATTTGGGTCTTGTCTGTACCTTTGTCACACCCCAAATTTTACATACAGACCAGCCCACTCACTGGTGTTCTGGCTCAACAACACAAATGTACTGTCGGTAACAAATCTGAATGCTAGTTTAGCTGCGCGCTGCTCTTTGTACTTATAAATAGTAAAGGATTTTTTTTCAGGAATTTTCAAAATGAACCACGGTCGTAAATGCAGTGTTCC
>JACXGM010039724.1:0-10507 GCA_016801145.1 Umbra pygmaea
GAGAGAGAGAGAGAGGCCAGGTTTGATCTACCAAATGGAGGCAGCAGCATGTCCGTACATAAAACCCTAACCCTGACATATGGCTGCCTTCTGCCCTTCACTTCTGCCAGACGAGGCCTTGTCCTGTTCTTCTACACTACTACACACTACTACACGCTCGTATATGCGTTAATAGTAGTTGGTTGTGTCAGGGAATTTCCCAAGAAAAGCTCAGCTCAAACGCTAGATTTCAAATTAATTCGAGACTAACGCAGCCATATGGTGACCATATAGACCCTGTCACCAAATCTGGACCTCGAGGCCAGCTCCACTGCATTTTATCGGTGCAACCTTTTAATCTGGGATTTATTTAGCCCAGGGACACCAGACGAGTGGGCATAATGGTGGGGTGGAACAGGATACCAGCAGGCTCCGGCCTTCGTAGTGTAAGTTCTGAATAAATTACCTTTGACAGTACATTGGTCGGTTTACCTCAAACAGTGTGTGTAGGCAGGTTGGTTCCTGCTTTGTTCCTGCTATTGTTGAAACAAGCACCAACTGCTGTACTAAAAAAGTTGAGTGAAAAAAAAATTGGGCGTTATTTACATGGATGTATTTTTGCAGATATTGGCTAGTCATATTGTACATGTATTATTCTAGTGTGACCCGTTTTATGGCAAAAAAGCCTACTGATATATCCACTTTAACCTTAAGCTACATAGTCATGTGACAGAGGCAATAAACCATTAATTGATCACTATAGTAATTGATAAAACATGGTGGTGCTGGGCCTGAGCTAAGCTAACGGTTACACAAATGAGTGAAGACTCGCAATACACCTGTGTTTATAAGAGTAAACGTGTCCAACATTCACCGCTTGACAAATGTCCTCTGGTCATGCATTGCTTTTGAAATTGTAGGTCCGCCCTCTCCGTGTTTGAAAGGCAAGATCAATGCCATTAACTTGTCCATGAACATCCAGCCACTGAAGAAAATTGAGTGCAAGGAATACAGTATGTCTAATAAAAACGTCAATTTCACATAAATGTATTAACGTGTGGCTCCAATACTACCTATTATGTTGTGCCCAACTGACCAAAAAGAATAAAATATTACATATTTTTGTCAATTACATGTATTGTTTAAATAAAGGCAAAACCGATCGCTTAATAAAGCTAGAGAATAACTATAAAAGCAAAGCTTGCCTTTATATAAAATAAATTTAAAGTGAATGGAATGGGATAATGTCTTTGTGGGGCCTGTAGTGAATCGAATACTTTATTTTGTATGCTGAACAAATCACCTTATTGTGAGAGAACGTCCACTAAGAATGAGAATCAGGCTGACAGGTATTGAATCCTAAACAACTTTCCCAAAGCCTACACAATAAGAACTGCCCAACAGCCTATTTTAGCTTGCTTGAACATGCCTGCTCAAATCTAACTTTATTCCTGAACGCTGCCAGCCTATTCTGATGTGTTTCCTTTTCCAAATATGCTGAAAATCTATTAACTGGATGCTATTTATTGGTTTGATAATAATCCTTGTCTAATTTATGCTACAAATCTCACCGGGTAACAACTGATATTAGCTCACTAACTTCTAGCCTAGGCACACATTTGGATGGCACAGGTAGAACTAAAAAGTTACTAGCTAAAGGTGTTATATTTGAGCTGTTAGTATTTGTGGAAATATTGAAATTGTGTTACAATTAAAGCATAGTATACCTATAACCCAATGTATTGCGTTCTTACATTTAAAACCTGTGTTGCTTAATTGGAAAAGCATGGCACTTCAAACGTCAAATGGATAGTATGAGAAGGATAAAAATGTATGTACTCATTACTGTAATGTATGTTGCTTTGGATAAGAGGGTCTGCAAAATCAGGTGAATGTAATATAATATGTTACTGTAGGCCCAGTTTCTAATTCCCACAGGGCTCTAGATCGCTCAAACTACATGAAACATTTTGTTTTAATGTTTAGTTCTTTGTTTTGACAATTTTTTCAGACCACAAAAATTGTTACATTAAAATACCTTATTGTCACAAGCAGTGTTGGGTAAAGTTACTTTTACGATTACTTTTGAGTTACTTGTTTAGTTCACAAGTTTTGGGAAGCCCCTAATTAAGACAAAATGATCAGGCAAATGGAGTTCATATATTACTGGTGACCATGATTGACCAAACTCCATTTGCCTGATCATTTTGTCTTAATTAGGGACTTCCCATAACTTGTGAACTAAACAATAACTCAAAAGTAATCATAAAAGTAACTTTACCCAACAATGGTCACATGATATACATTTAAGACATTTCCATTCCTAAAATATATTTTTATGTAATTTACTTTAAATATTTGAATTACATATTTAGATTTACAACATCCTACAAACCTACACCATGCACACACCTGGTGAATGAATCTTGATTTTTATATTTACATTTTTACTGTAATTCAATAACATTGTTTTAAAAGTAATGCTCTGGACATTTTTTAACAACAATTTCACTGATTCTTTCCATTTTTGTCACTGTGTGACATTTTGCCCTTTTTGGTGTTGCCTTAATGAATGACTATCTTCTCCAAAGAAAAACATACAATTCCACCATAATGGAAAATGTAATGAGTAGGTTCACCATGCAACACCAGTTCATTTGTGAAGGTATAAAAAGGTCTGTCAAAATGAATAGAAAACCTAATCAAAATGAGAGGGTAGCCACTTGACTTGACAGCCCTGTAAAAGATGATATTGCCTAATTATAATGAAATTCCACAAGGTAATGTATTAACGTAAAATAGAAATGAAAAAGAATGATGACAAGTCCTTTTCTCATCAGAAGTATATATTATTTTATATTTTAGGCTTAATAATTGTAATGTCACACTGGAGGACAAACTTAAATAAATGAAACAGTTAATAAAATGTGGCAAAATCTTAAAATCATAACTGCCCACATATGTTTCTGAAATTCAAATGTTTTATACCACTATAATTTAAATAAAATTGAATAAAACCCTATCATCATAGATTCATAAGAAAGTATTATATATATATAACAGTATATAGAACCTTTGCCTAGGAGAAAGCTAGTAATTCAATAAGAAACATGGTTAAGAAAAGGTAACATAATCCAGGACTTGGTTAAACTCCCGCAATGTATACTTCCCGTTAAGTACATAGTAACAAATGGATGACCAGAGTGTAATTAATGAGCAGGGTCTCATTAGCTGTGGTCATTCAAGCTTAATTGTATCTAGACAGTTAAAGGCAGTGTGTGTGTGTGTGTGTGTGTTTTGGTTTAACAGATCGTATTAGGACCAGATATCATCACAAGGATAGTAATACTTAACAAAAATGCCCTTAGCACCTTTATCCGGTCCCCATGAAGACAAAGCCATGGGTTATGTTTAGAGTCAAGGTTACAATTAGGTTTAGAGTTTAACTATATAGTATTTTCAGGTTCCGGCATTGTAGGGTAGGTTTAGGGTTAAGCTTAGACATTAGGGGAAGGTTAAATTTAGGCATAAATGTTAGGTTATAAAGGTTAAGGTTAGGGGTAGGTTATGGTAATGGTTAGGGTTAGGTTAAGGTTAGGATTAAGGCTATGGTTAGGTTCGAAGTTGAGGTTAGGTAACATGGATTTTTATGATATCTGGTCCCCACGAGTTTAGCTTTACATGACTATGTGTGTGTGTGTGTGTGTATGTGTCTGTGTCTGTGTGTGTTTGTGTGTGTGTGTGTGTGTGTGTGTGTAGGACAGTTGGGATGGAGAAGCATCAGAGAATAATTAACTTCTGTGACCTGGTTTCTGTGGTGATGAGAAGACTGTTGTGACTGGCAGCTTGTCAAAACGGCCGGTTACCCCCCCCCACATACACACACACACACACACACACACACACAATTGCAGATACACAATAAAATCTACACACAGTAAATCACTCGTATTCTGTTCTTAGAGACATCTATTACCAAAATCTCCGGGCACACACACCTCTTCACAAGTAGGAACCCTACAGCTTTGACCACATTAATGAGGGCTACACGTGTCCATGTCTAATCAGCACACACACACACACCGAACAGCGCATGCACACCCTCATACACTCACACACGCGTGGCAGAGGCATATGGCAAGGAGATGGCTGTTCGTTAGCACCCCTGACATCTCTGACAAATTGACTCCGTTATACGAGTGGAAGTGTTGGGGGGGTGGGGTTTGGGGGGGAGCATGTGGAGCGTCTCACTCACACGCTCCGAGGGCGAGCGACGGCGAGCGATAATGACAAGGCCTATACCTGTGACATTACAGACGCTCACCACGTAGAGAGACAGAGATGGAGAAAGAGGGACCATCAGACAGTCCAATTACTCACACAGAGAGCCAGGAAACATTAGGAGGGACAGAGAGTGAGGAACAGATGACAGTGAGGGACAGATGAGTGTTTGGGACAGCGTGATGACAGGGAGTGACAAAGGGAAGAGAGTGAGGGACAAAGGGATGAGAGAAGGATAGAGGGATGATAGTGAGGGACAAAGGGATGAGAGAAGGTAGGAGGGATGATAATGAGGGACAAAGGGATGAGAGAAGGATGGATGGATGATAGTGAGGGACAAAGGGATGACAGAAGGATGGAGGGATGATAATGAGGGACAAAGGGATGAGAGAAGGATGGATGGATGATAGTGAGGGACAAAGGGATGACAGAAGGATGGAGGGATGATAAAGAGGGACAAAGGGATGAGAGAAGGATGGAGGGATGATAATGAGGGACAGAGAAGGATGGAGGGATGATAGTGAGGGACAAAGGGGCAAGAGTGAGGGACAGAAGGATGAGAGAAGGATAAAGAGATGATAGTGAGGGACAAAGGGATGAGAGAAGGTAGGAGGGATGATAATGAGGGACAAAGAGATGAGAGTGAAGGACAAAGGGATGAGAGTGAGGAAAAAAGGGATGAGAGGGACAAAGCAATGAGAGTGATGAACAAAGGAATGAGAGTGAGGGACAAAGGGGCAAAGGGATGAGAGTGAGGGACAAAGGGATGAGAGTGAGGGCCAAAGGGATGAGAGGGAGGAACAAAGGGATGAGAGTAAGGAACAGAGGGATGAGAGTGAGGAACAGAGGGATGAGAGTGAGGAACAGGGGGATGAAAGACAGATGGAGGGATGACAGTGAGAGACAAACAGATGAGAGTGAGGGACAAAGGGATGAGAGTGACAAAGGGATAAAAGTGAGGAGCAGAGGGATGAGAAGAGGATGGAGGGTTGATAGTTAGGGACAAAGGGATGAGAGTGATGGACAGAGGGAGGTGAGTGATGGATGAATGGATTAGAGTCAGAAACCAGTAATGAAAGTTAGGGATGGCAGGATAAAGATATGAAAATCTTCAAAAATCTGTGATGGGGACAAGAATAAGGGAAGAGGGATGAGAGTGAGACCTGGTTGATAATGACAGATATGAGATATCATTCAATATTTTATTGAGATGGAAGGGACAAAGTGATGACAGAGAGAGACAGAGGGATAAAAACAGTGGAGGAATGAATGCTGGATGTAAAATATCTGAATTCTTCCTGAGATTCATTGCTATAAAATGGATGTTGCTATAGAATATACATACTGCATGGTGAGAATACTGAACAACATGTCTAAAGGTGTAGGATGGGCTGTGTGGCAAATGGCACCTATTATTGCATCATATACAACAAAACCTCCAATACATTATACTGTATACCTTTAACCCTGGTGGAAATCTGCGTTCCCCAAAACTCCACATAACAAGCCAACAACATTGCATAAACATTCTATTTAAACCAAATACGTGAATACTATGTATTAGAAATTAACTGATGAAATTGGAATATAACAATTACAATGGTCAAAAAATTGAGTGTACAATTATTACAAGATGTTGGACTGAAATGCAGATCAAATCTTTGAGAAGTTAGCTACTTGCACTGTCAGCACTGCTGGTTCAGATTTTTACATCATTGATTCACTCAAATGGCACAAAGTACTTTGTTTTGATAATGGCTCTTATAGATGTGAATTCTGCAGCGGTCTTTTTTTTATCATTTAGGTGTGTGATAAAGGATAGCTTCAGGTTGACATCTTTCAAGTGTTTGATGGATGGGCTTTAGTATCTGGCTGCTCCGGAGGCGCTCGCTGTACATACCACGGCTTTCATAGTGCAACGAGTAAAATACATTTAAATGCATAAAGAAATGCACATTTACATACTGTAAATCATGCACAACAAGCAGGCACATGAATAACGAACAGCACACCCAGCCACGAGCGCTTGGCATTCGCATTCCACACACACCACGCTGCGTGACGCCGCGTGTTCTAAACAAAGCAATCTGCTCATTTAAATGTTATCTCACCACCTACAGAAAATGAGCCGTGATACCTTCAACATTTCTCTTCCGCTTGTTCGCGGTTACTCGTTTTCTTCACGCTGATCAGAAAGGTGTCACGCCACGTTGCACTCCATAATGACTTCTGTCCTGCTCTGAGGTATTATTTGAATTTACACAGCGGTTTGTCTGGTGTGTATGTGTGTGTGTCACCTGTATAGCTGTTTGGGTGACTGATTAAGACACGCTAATTGGACCTGAGCTGTTTTCATACAGCCTACAGCAGGACTGAGTCCTTCAGGGGATGGTAACTCCATTCAGCCATAGGTTAATCGAATGGTTAGTGGCTGGAACATAATTATAATAATTATGAAAAACAATTTGTACACTGATAATATACAGTGACTAAGACAAAAATGAAAAAAGATTGTATTTGAAAATAATTTCATACCATGATTATTGAGGCACAATCATTTGACGCCTTGGGTCACCAATGTCTACTATTTAAATTTCAGCTGAATGCCTGTTACGCGTGTGTCAGTCTGATAGGTAGGGGAATGCACCAGTCACAGTTGCTGCCTCACAGTTCTATAAATAGAAATAAACAACAAAACACCCATGTTGTAGAGTGATTGCGACACTAAATACAGTCACTGCGTTGGCCAAAACAACCCGTTTATATGCTGTGCATCTCACAACACGCCCTCCTTATATCCCACTCCAACACACAGCGTGAGGATGTTGATAACTCAACCAGGCGTTCACAGGGACCCATTTTAATATCTCCACCCCACAGGGAAGTGTAGATCAAGCAGATAGACTACTATTGGGATATGGCAACCTATTCCCTACCAGCCCTGTTTAAAAATGTAGGGAATACATTGACATCTGGCACTGACGCCCACTGATGAACACGGAGCGCATCCCAAATCACACTCTTCTCTCTGTGGTGCCCTACATCTCCCGCGCTGGAAAACTGGATCAGATCAAGTAAAGGAATGCTCAAAAGTAAACTACATGTTTAATATAGTATTTAAATCTTTACCATAGATGATTTATGGCATATAGATTGCAGTTCCTGACAATGAATCAATAGTACTTTTCCACCGCTTCTGTATCAGTTTGCAAATACCAGAATTCAAAGTGAACTTAGTGCCCGCCCCCTAGTGCGTAGATTCCAGAACATAAAGTCTTCAGCTTACGTATTAATTTTACCGATTACAAGTATGGTAAAATTGACAATATTTCTCCCCAAGTCAATCAAGTGTACCCTGGCAGAAATTGTGACATTTCTGCATTGATTTTGACAATATGACTGTTCATGCAAAAAATCTGACTGTTATGTGATCATATGAAGCCATTAATTTTCACACAGTTGTTTGGCTCCTTTGTAAACTATACTGATAACAGAAATCACCCAAATGGTCCTGATCCAAAGATTACATACCTTTAAATGTTTGGCCTTGTTACATACACACAAGCTGACACAAAATGTCAATTAAAGGTTAATTTCCCACACTTGTGGCATTTGAAATTGCTATTTGTGTCTGTTTGTAAATAGTAAATGAGTTTGGTAATGCTCACGTGGATGCACTAAGCAGGCTAGATACTGAGCCATGGGGAGCAGAAAAGAATTCTCAAAATACTTGCGGAAAAAGTTACTGGAGCAGCATAAAGTTGGAAATGGATATAAAAAGATATCCAATGCCTTGCCAGTCAGTACTGTAAAATCACTTATTAAAAAGTGAAAGATTCAGGGATCTCTTGATAAGAAGTCTTTACTGCGCCATTTCAACAAAAAAGCCAGATTACAATATGCCCGACAACACCTTGACATGCCTCACATCTTGTGGCACAGTGTAATTTGGAGTGACGAGAACAAAATAAAGCTTTATGATCACAAACATAAGCGCTATATTTGGAGAGGGGTCAACAAGGCCTAAAGCGAAAAGAATACCATCCCCAATGTGAAGCATGGTGGTGGCTCACTGATATTTTGGGGGTGTGTGAGCTCTGAAGGCCTGGGGAACCTTGTGAAGGTTGATGGTAAGATGAATGCAGCATGTTATGAGACAATACTGCCAGACAATTTGCATTATTTTGCACCAAAGCTGCGCATGGGATGTTCTTGAACTTTCTAGCATGACAATGAACCTAAGCACAAGACCCTCCAGTGGTAACAGCAGAAATAGGTGAATGTTTTAGAGTGGCACAGTCTCCTGACCTTTATATCATCGAGCCACTCTGGTATTTCATCACTTACAGAAAAAAAATCCTTCTCCGACTCTTGTTATTTAGTTACGTATTTAATGGAAGAACGCAATACGTATTACAGTATTCTCAACAACACTAGGGAAGTTTTCGATTCAGGGGTAGGTAGGACAAATATAGATCAGTAATTCAACCGAACGCCTCCCATCAATCTAACTGCAGTTTTCAAAAGTACCTGCGTTGACCGACGGTACAATTTGGTAATGTACAGATTTGGGAAGTACAGAACGCATTGAGTAAGTGATTTTAGTGACTTTTATGTCAAAAAAATCACCAACACAATGATTTTTGAGGTGTTTAGTGGTCTGGAGCATTAGTTTAAAAGACCTGAATCCACCTTTCTATCAGAAACAGTATTAACTTCTTCAGCTATTTGAGCTACTGTAGCTCGTCTATTAGATTGGACCACACTTTCATGATGTTTACATTTAGTTTAAATTAGTTTGGAATTGTTGTGCAATGCAATCAGACCAAACAGTTGATCTGTCATGTCATTTTGTTCAGCATTATTATTTATTTGAAAAATGCATTTCCTAATGCCTATTTATTACATAAACACTTGATCAACCAATGAAAATATACTCAAGCAATCGTTTTAACCATTTTAAATAATAATTAGATAATTGGCTTACAAATGTTTGGATGGAAGCACTTTGTTTTTCACCATTTCATATAAAATCCTTGTAGCCTGTATGTATTCAACTAGCTACTTTTTCAGTTATGTTAGTTAAGCCTAAACAAACGTTTTAGCCTAAGCAAATTATTTAAGTATATGTGCCGCACAACGACAGGTTAACATCAATCATGCACGCGTTGATGTTTATGGTTATTGACATTGCAACAGCATTGCTATTAGCAGTCTTTGAAAATAACAACATGGATTTAGGGATAAACACAATAATCCCAATGTGTGCACATTTGGTTATAAAACAAAAAACAACCTATTAACTTGGAAAAGACAATTCGTTGGATTCCATTCCCGGCTTTTGTTCTATTGAGGCTTTCATCGTGTAGCTATGAGAATGTAGCTCCAATAGCCATGAGCCAGAAAAGTGGATCTAGCTTTGCCTAATTTTGCCTTCAAAATAAAATACATTTTATTTTAAAATCTATTGAAAATAAATTTAAAACATTACACTTTTAAAAATATAAAAATGTATAAAGTATTAGAATGATGTTACACATACTAAATAATTTTTTTTTCAAAAGGTGTGTAACGATTCCCCTCATGTTCATTTGAGTTGCTCCCCTGATAGTATTGTTTAGATTTCTCCCCTATGTCCTGTTCGTTTGTTCCCGCTTCAGATCAGGTCACATGTCTTCCATATCCCTATCATTGTCTTTAATTACCTTCTCAGCTGCCTGCACTCAGTAATTATCCTCTTAGTTATGTTCGTTTGTGAGTGCAGACAGCTGTCGCTCATTGTGGATTCGTATCCCTGTAATTCGTGTGTACAGGTCCTTCTCAAGAAATTAGCATATTGTGATAAAGTTAATTATTTTCCATAATGTAATGACAAAAATTAAACTTTTATATATTTTAGATTCATTGCACACCAACTGAAATATTTCAGGTCATTTATTGTTTTAATACTGATGATTTTGGCATACAGCTCATGAAAACCCAAAATTCTCAAAGAATTAGCATATTTCATCTGACCAATAAAAGAAGTGTTTGTAATACAAAAAAAAGAAGAAAAAGTCAACCTTCAAATAATTATGTTCAGTTATGCACTCAATACTTGGTCGGGAATCCTTTTGCAGAAATGACTGCTTCAATGCGGCGTGGCATGGAGGCAATCAGCCTGTGGCACTGCTGAGGTGTGATGGAGGTCCAGGATGCTTCGATAGCGGCCTTAAGCTCATCCAGAGTGTTGGGTCTTGCGTCTCTC
>JACXGM010039725.1:0-10506 GCA_016801145.1 Umbra pygmaea
ACTAATAATACATATATATATATATATATATATATACACACATACTAATAATACATATATATATACACACATGGATTACTAATAATACATATATATATACACACATACCTATTTGTTTTTCTCTGCACCAACTTCCCAGAAGCCTCAATTAAGTTAATCTGTGGGTTGAGGCCCATGAAGCCATTACAAACAAAAATAGAGTGACAGGGGAGAAAGAGATTTACAATTAAATAGCTGTAAGCAATATTCTTCTTCCCAGGTAAACAAAGCGGGTGTGTTCTGTGTGTGTCTTCTTCTGAGGCCCATTAGAAACTGCCTCCAGGTAGAGGTTGAGTGGGTGTAATAGGCCGGGAAAGATGTAATTAATGTACTGAATGGAGGGTTAAGAGAGCAAGGTACAGCTACAAACAAAAAGCCTACATGTAATGAAATCACTATATCACAAATCAGCACCATCTTCCTACGGCAAACTGATTCACAATATCCAGGACACTTTCATCTCTAAGAAGTCCCCCACAATCTGCCTTAGAGTGTATATACCAGTGTGCTGCCTACAGGTTTATGAGGCATTTAAACAGGCAACCCAGTGCTGTGGTATTTTGTCCAATACATGGCAGAGGAGCTGTTCTCAACAGATTTATACCAACCAATAAAAGAATAATGAGAATTGACCTGCCTGTGTGAGCCAGACCTAAATGAGTTGGCTTTGGTTATAGATTACCTTTAAACAAACTCAAATGTGCTTCAGGCCTGGCAGACTGAGTTGCAGTAGTTTGTGAAGAGTCCAGCCAGTTCATCTATGAAGCTGCTACCATGAGGCGTCATCATCGCTTGTCCTTCCAGCATGGTAAGCATCCAGTTTGCCTACATTGTGTCCTGGATGTGAGAAGGCAGATGGAAGTTCAAATGTATTGATAACTAGCTGGCTTAGTGATGAAGAAGAAGATGAAGAAGATAGATAAATAAGTGCTGAATCAGGAGGAGTTAGTTTCTACAATATCTGGACGACATTTTAGTAAGTTTGCAATTGAAGAGGAGGATGGCAGTGGCTTTCTACTGATGGACCAAATTCCACATCACTTAGTAACCAACAACACACATTTGTAGGCTACTGCACCATTATGTAATATTATATCATCTAGAAATACTTTCATGGCGCTATTGTTAGGTTTTGTCACTGTGAATTCTAGGAATAGGTGATTCGTGTTGAAATAATGTTTGTTAACTGATAACATTCTAAATAAACCCAAAACTGAAAATGATGCACTACAAGTAACACACACAACAGACCCACACAGTGATAAATAACACATCTTTGTTCATGTCAATCCAACTAATTCATTGGCCTTACATTTTTGACCATAACTGTTCCATGTGGTGCAAACCTGTCCTTGAGTACACTCATGTAGGTGACACTGCATTATGGATTTTACACGGACAAATAACACAACGTATTCCTTTTTTATCTCAGGACTATGGTAAAAATTGCACAAAGTCTAAATTCCCTTTGCGTTGAGTAATAGCTTTGTCATAAATTGATTAAGGTATTTAAATGGAGCGTAACAAGTTTAATTTCACCAGGACTTTCTAGGTTGATGTGATCATTCATTTGTATTATGAAGATTTTGGAATGCCTGATGATTCTGTCTGTAAAGGATTGTGAGAGACAGTTAAGGTAATTCATCTTAATTATTGGTTACAACAAGTAAAAGTATGTTTTGTCGCAAATCTAATAATACATCCATGACATTTACAACAAATACCAAATAACATTGAAATGCATCTAAGATTGTTGATATACATATTCCCATTGGGTCTCTTGTTTCTCCCCTCACGGGTAAAACTCTTGTCATGCCCATCTAATATCTCTGTCTGTCTTTCTCTACGTCCCTGTCAACATTTACATATTAAAGACGAAATGAAAAAAGGCCCTGACAGTGCAGAAGTTAAGTAAGTTTTGTTTCCTTCGCAAGTAAACACACCTCGCTGATAGAGATGAAAACCCACTAATGACCGATGGTAATTCCCCCCCTGATTTCTCTCGCCAGCCTGACACGGAGCAAAGAGAGGAAAGACAAAGCAGGCCATTATCAGGTAAGCTGTGATGGAACATTACTCAGATGGAGCTGCAGTGACGCTAGCTTCAGCCATCTGCCACAGGACGAACGGAGGCAGACACCCTTTGCAGAGTAAGAAGGCATTTCAGTTCAAATAGATTAGATATAGATGGTGGTGCTTAAATGGTGCTTCTTCAACCTTAGAGTAAAAATAATGGGTGCTGGTATCTGCTGTTTAATTTGTAATGGTTGGGCCATAGTGTTGGAAGTCTTTTATTGGAGTTGCGCAGTGAAAGACTGCTGTAAAATATGGACACGGCCATCCATAATGTGGGAACTGTCATTCCTCAATAAGACTCAAAAGCACATTTTAAGATCAGAATGTTGCTGCACTTGCCTGGAGTGCAGTTTGAGCTGCTACGGTACAATTTTTTTTTTTAATTTAACCTTTATTTAACCAGGTAAGTTGACTAAGAACAATTTCTTATTTACAGCAACGACCTGGGGCGTTCCTGGGACAAAGGGGCGTTCCTGGCTAATTCAGTGATGCCCCATCTCAGTCCCCCAACTGACGTGTGCTGTATGGCTTCTGCTGCCAGCACCAGCTTTATGAAAGATGACAAGAGAGTAACATGCTATATACAGTCTGCAGGAATTATACTGTGGATAGGATACATTATCAATTCATAAAGCTTACTGAATGATACTGTGCAGAGTTGGTAAAAGTACTTTTCTAAATAACTCTGAGGTCACAAGTTTTGGGAAATCCCTATTGAAGACCAAAATTATCAGGTAAAGGGTGTTCGTATCTTACCAGTGACCATGATTTATATTCTCTTTACTCTTTCTATTTGTTTTGTAGGTCAATGTTAAGATATGAACACCCTTTACCTGATAATTCTGGTCTTAAGTAGGGCCTTCACAAAACTTGTGAACTGTATTGCTTATTGTCCCCAGGGCTCCTGGACCAGTGTGCAACGTTTAGAGGCCATATAAACAAGTGAACATCAAAATTCTGCACCCATTTCTTAATATATTTCTATACGTTTTTGAAATCCCATTCATTTTCCACTTCCAAAAAGTGTTGGTGTTATGCAGGATGATGTCCTACATAATAGTTTTTAATTTTATTTTCCTACTCTCTGTCAGTAATGTGTTTAGTAAAAATGGTGACCATCTAAAATACATGACCGATTTTGAGGCACCATAGCTCCGGCTGTGGTTAACCCACAGGGATGAGCCACTCATTCTTTTTGTCTGATCTTCCTCTTTCCAGGAGATAATCACCCTTGACGCTCTAGAGGGAGATAGTCTCTTCCCTTCCGACAGACTGGACCCACTTCAATTCGCCTACCGCCCTGACAGATCTACAGACATGGTCACCGTGATGCACAGCTCTCTTACCCCCTTGGATATGAAGGGAATACATACATGATGATGGGATATTAAGGGCAGTTTAGCACCATAGTGCCCTTCCTGACTGGCCGACCCAGGTGGTGAAGTTGGGCAATAATGCCTCACCCACAAGGCTCCTCAAAGCAGGGGCCCCAAAGGGCTGTATACGCCGTCTCCTCTGGTACTCCCTGTACACCCAAGAGTGTGTAGCCACACACAGATTCAGCAGGATTACCAAGTTAACTGATGACACTACAGTTGTAGACCTGATCACCAGTGACCAGGAGTCTGCCTACTGAGAGGAGGTCAATACACTTGCATCATGGTGCAGGATAAACAACCTCTCACTCAATGTCAAGACAGAGTAATACTCGTCAATGGAGACTCCTAGGAGAGGACCAAAGACTTCTGGTTCCTCAAAATCCACATTTCTGAGAGGCTGGATTGATCACTGCACACATCCACTGTGGTGAAGAAGACACATCCTCATTGCCTCTCACATGCTGAAGTAGACTTTACCCTGTAGGCTACTTCTGCTTTGCCAATGAAAATCCACTGTGTGTTTGTGTTGATTCATGCTACTAATCACCAGTTTCCTTGCAATGCTTGAATGCATTCCTGGCAATACTACTATCTATCCAATGATTTGTGTATGGTATATTGATTGATTAATCAATGTACTGCCAATCATGAAGTGTAAATGTAAATGTAATGTGTTCCTTGGACTTGCACCAATTACTGGAATAACTGTTCCAGTTTTGATGCTTTCAAAGTTTTGGATTCAATTTAACTCTCTGCTTCTACAATTTGACACCCATTCAGTGTTGATGTTTCGCTAGCTTTTCACTTGGAGACCTTGAAGTACTAGATTCCTTCATGGCTTTTGTAGAGCAATGGCAGCCATGCTTTGTGTGTGACTGATGTTGGTTTGTTCAAAGGACTGCTAGTTTTTTCCAGTATGGGGCGTTTAGTAATGGAGGCATATTGTTACCATAGCCTATGGAAACACACCAAAGTGTCTCTGTTCTTCAGTGTTTATTAAGCAATGCATTGTCTTAAATAGAGACCATCTCCCAACACTGAATGCCATTGACACACTACAATATTACAAAAGTACTTTCACCCTGATAGATCATGACGTGTGTTTTGTGTTCTTCCCTTTGTTTTTTCCCCATACACTTTCTACCTTGTGTGTATTGTTTTGGTTTATGTTCCCACTCTTATAGTCACCTGATCTAGTCACATGTTTGCATTATCCAATGACAGTCCTTAATTACCATGACAGCTGCATCCAGTATTGTAAATATGAATATATTTAAACCCTTGATTTAGTGTTTGTAGTTGTCAAGTATTGTCTATTTAAGTCTGTGCACCAGGGTATTTATGTTATTGAGAATTTTGCCCTTCAAGGCTTTTTTCATTTTGTATGTGCTTTTTGGATTAAAACAACATTTGTTTTACCCTCAACCTTGCGTTTGTCTCCTCACTACACTGCACAATGGATTACCATTACAAGTACAGACACTGAAAACTATTTCTATGCTCTCAATTGATTTGCATTGATCCACACTGACCACAACTTCCAGGGGAATCTTGAGAATGTAAGTGGGGGATTCTTGACATGCAATAGAAACAGATCACCATTCAAAACATTTTTTAGAAATAGAAAAGTTTCCAGACCCTGAAGAAAAGGTTTGAAGGTATGGCCTCGCAAGAGTACTATAGGCAAGATATTGAAGAACTGGTAAAATACAATGTACTCTGCAGAGGGCTACAAAAACCTTTACCATCTGGTCAAATCCATCCTGGATTAAAAAATTATGATTGCTGCGAACAAACTACTCGGCACTGGTTTTCCTTGCATCCTGCTTAGCCTATAGAAATGAATAGTGGGATGTGTAGGTAAGGAGACACAGTGAGTCTTTACAGTTACTAGGGTGCCTACACTTGGACTGGCAGGACAAAGCCAAACACTACGTACATCTCCCTCAACACACATACTGGTTCTACATGTTAAGTGTCATGCTGGTTTTTCAGTGCAGGCACATGGTGGGGGGGTGTAAACCCATCAAGACCAACAAACATGATACTGCACTTTGGGTGCTAGCACTTAGCTAGCAAACACATCATTTACCAGGCTAAACGCTATCAGGACATGACACACTGAGCATATCACAGAGCCATTCAAGTGCTGACTGAATATGTACCCAGCTTTCCTGTGATACACTTTAGCTACCCCACTTTGCGTTTGACTCCAGTACTAGCTTGGAAACGCACACTTAACTAGAAAACACATCACTGTAGTGTCCAATGCCATCACACATTATTAAAGACAGTGTATACTTACGCAATCCTTCCATGCAGTTCCAGTACATGATGTAGTATAACAACCTTCCTGCCCAAAATAAGGGCCATGATGGATAAAGGCCAGTACTGTGCAGCACCCCCTATAGTATACGTGCACCATAGTCTACAGTAATGCTCAGATATCCTGGAGAAACACTGTATCCTATGCATTTGTAATGAAGTAAATGGAAGTCTTCGTGGTGTGTTATTCTTGTACTCTGAGGGCTGTACAGTCTAAAGGACTGCAGGTAATGCAGGGTTAAAGGAGCATGTGAAACAACGGAGGGGCACCGAGGTAGAGAGTGAGAAATGCAGTGAGATTCTGGAGACTTGGATTGAACAAACAAATCGCCTGATGTAAAACACTTCATTAATATTTTTACCTTCCTATCTAAACTCCTTCCTACAGGCAAAGGGCCACTGCTAAGCCAACCCTTTGACCTTCGGTTTTCTCTGAATGTAGTACCTCCACGGTAAATAAGAAATATTCAAAAGTTTGATATTTTCCAAGAAATCTATTGGGTATTTCTGGTTGCTTACAGAAACTGTTGGCTGCCGCTACTCATACAGTCTGAAAAATATAATCCAAAAACAGTTCTTGATTTGTCCCCGTAGGGGACCCTTTTTATGGTTCCAACTTTTTTTTCCTTTGATAACCCTTTTTAGTTACATATAACATCATTTATATGCATATTGAACCATTTCCACTGATGATTATAAATGGATTTCAAAAAGGGTTCTCATAGGATAGTTATTCTAGGAATCAGAAGTGTCCTATGAAGACAAATTAGGAACCCTTTTTGGACTGTTCTTTGTGACTTTTCGTAAAAACACTCAGGATGTAACGATCCTCCGATATGCGTTGGTCCCCGGTTCAAATATTTAAGACGTAATTGCATCGGTCCGCGGCAAATCAAACCAATGCAAACATGTTAATCGGTCAGTCATTTGGTATAAACGTGTCTAATAAAAAATCTCTAAAAATTCACAAACATTTGTGTCTGTGTACTGTGTGAAGTAATGACCTTAACAATACCAGCATCCAGGTTACCATGACGAGTTAAGTGTGTCACCTTGGTCTACGCTAGAAGCGCACAGCTAATGTAGCTATTGATATGTATGTATTATAACAATCTTTGTTTGAAAATTCAGTTGAAGTACAGTGCCTTGCGAAAGTATTTGGCCCCCTTTAACTTTTCAACCTTTTGCCACATTTCAGGCTTCAAACATAAAGATATGAAACTGTAATTTTTTGTGAAGAATCAACAAGTGGGACACAATCATGAAGTAGAATGAAATTTATTGGATATTTCAAACTTTTTTGACAAATAAAAACTGATAAATTGGGCGTGCAAATTCTCTGAATTTCTCTCTACCTCCTGCACAAGGCAGCGCAAATTGGCATAGCGCTGCCTGGGATTTGGGTAAAAATCAATCACAATATCTTTCCTGCCACGTTGCTCTCCAGCAACGCCTTGTGTCCTGGCATTCCCAGAGATCTGTCCAAGGAGCTGCGGCGCTGCCGATTAAGGATAGTGGGAATTCCGAAGGGAGGAAAACTGGGGGAAAAAGAACAAACAATTTCGATCTGATGAATAGAACCTCTGATTTGAAGTTTACATATGTGAACATAAGCATTATTTTAGTTTTGGTTGCCTTCTTTTTGAGCAGGTTTTCTGTTGGGTGTTTTACCATTCCAAACCATCTCACTTTTTTTGTCTGTAGATGAGCTCATGCAGCTCTCCCCTTTGTATCTGAAGATTTGCATTCATTTCTCATATACGTACTTCAATTGTTCATTGTTCTTCAGTTTCTAATTTGTCTTAGTTTTTTCATTCTGCCTTCTGATCTTCTAGAGACATTATTAATTGTAGTAGTATACACGTTTTTTATGTACTTTTGCTCCACTTTGAAACCACATTATTATTTAACAGAAATGAAATTAGCTAAATGTTATTTACAATATGATTGCACAACAACACCTATTATAGCACATTTTCTGCAACAGCTAGAATGGTGCATAAGAAAAGTTTTGTTATATTTTTTATTATATATTTGTTTTTACCTTTTCCTTATAGCTCGTTTTCTGGGCATCAGAGAGGAAAACCAAAGCCACATTATTGTTCCAGAGGCTACTGCATCTAGAACATCTAGAACACGTATTACTTATTATCTCCAACTGTTGAGTTTTGAGGAATATTTTAGCTCAGTGCCCACTGATGACTGTTCATTTCCCCCTTTCACGGGCGCTTATTATTCCATACTATTCTGTAGCTCCGTCTGTGAAAATCACTGCGATAATTTCTTACCAAGTCATTTGTTTCTTCTGTTTTTCAAGCTCTTATGTATATCTCGGCAAACAGAATGCTAAAAATAACATTTTTGCAATCAACATACAAGGCTTACTGTACATAGGATGATACACATTAATCTGCAGGGGAAAATGGTGCTGCTACACCAAACAAGGAATTATGGGTAAAAAGGAAATGTGGTGAGGTCACACAGCACACTGTAATAATGGATGATGACATTGACTTTGTAAATAAAGTATTTAGAAATGGGCTGCCAGACTATGAAAACTGCACAGCAGACTGCATTTGGTTTTGGAGTAAACAGTCTGTGGATTATATTGATTCTACAACACTTGGAGAAGACAAAACCCACAGCCTGTCAGATATCACTATCCACCATTTCATGTCCACATGTAGTATTACAGTAATAAAGTGCTTTTGACTGATATTTCATTTTGTCTGACATTTATGGCTATTATGCATGGATCTTGCAGTTGATACCGTGCTACGTCGACAGCTCCGTAACCCTTGACAGATGCGCAATGGTGAAGGGCGCTCACATGGTTCATCCAACCACATGTCGCCCAGCCGGGCGATTCTTTTCACACTGCTCATCCAACCTGCCTTTAGTCAGATCATGTGTGGGATGATTGACACTAACTAACTATACTTCTGCAATTTAAATTACAGTCGCCTTGTCTGCACACAGGATGTTACCGAAGTGCGATGTGACAAGGTAGATAATCTGATTTACCTAATCCCAAATCCCAAGCAGAGCTGTGCCAATTTGTGCTGCCTCGTGCTGGAGGTCTGGTCTAGTGTGAATTTGTCTTTTTATATGTGAGCAATGGAAATTGTTGTTTAATTCTTAATTTTTTATGCCAATGGCTTGTTGTTTTTATATTAATTTCCTATTGTGATAAATATCACCCTATATCAGAGGATTGCTGTGGCCTTGAGCAGAGAAGGTTGGTATATAATATTTTTTTCATTAGGTTGGACAGTACAAAGGAACAATAAGCAGAACAAATGCACCTGTACTTACCCCACCAACACCCAAACTGTCCCACAACCACATAGCCATAGAAAACATGATATATATTCAGATAGCCTGAAGCAAATATATGAAAACATAAAAACAGACACAATACAGGACCAAAACATACAAGCACAAATTAAAAAAGAAATGTTTAAGTAAGCACATGTTGTGTCCCAGTAATCTCTAAACTTAGGGTATAGAAGAGACAAATTATAAAGGTGAAACGGGTAGGTATGATTACTGTCACAAACATCAACCACAGTAGGGTAAATTTCAGACAGTCTGGACTTGGAGAAGTGAACTCTATTCACCACTTTAAACTGTATAAGTCTGAGACGTGCACAAGATGTAGTTGAGCTACAGTAACTCTGTCTGTTGCCACCCCCCACCCCTCTGTGAACTCAACACCCATTACCCATGCTCCCAGGCAGATTTAGATTTGTTGGTGGAGTGTTTGTCAAAACTCATAATACAATAATAGACCTGAGAGATTCCTCCTTTCTCTCTGGGCATACAAGTCAATAGAGTGATAAAAATATTTTTGAGAGAGGGAAATTGGAAGAGCAAAACAAAGTAAAGCCTTTAAAGGTGTAGACTTGCATGATAGGATCTCTAGGTGGCGCCAAGGAATACTTAGAGAATGCAACCAGAATGGGAGCTTCTGAAAGTTGGCTGCCCATTAGAAATAAAGAAAGTTGAGAAGTGCAAGCCCTCCACTGGATTTACATCTCTGGAGTTATGACCTAATGAATCTAGTTACCTTTCCCCTCCAAATCAAAGAAGTAACAGACTGTTTAATTCACTTTAAAAAAAGACTTGTGCAAGAACAACGGGATATACTGAAAAAGGTAAAGACATTTGGGAGAGATATTCCTTTTAAAAGTGTTAATCTTCAACAGGCAATACATTCAACAGGATTAAGCCAGATTTCACACAGCCTTGTTTATGATCCGTAATTAGTTCATTGACTATGATGACTATGACCTCTCCGGGAACCATCACCTTATCGTGGTGGAGAGGTTTGTGTGTCCTTATGAGCCTGAGGGCTGTTTTGTCTGGAGTTTTGTGCTCCTGGTAGGGTCTCCCATGGCAAAGTGGTCTCAGGTGAGGGGCCAGACAAAGAATGGTTCACAAAAACTCAAATGAAGAAACGAGGAAGAGGAAGAGAGACCCTGCCCAGAGGAAGCCCGGGGCCCCCGTCTGGAGCCAGGCCTGGATGGAGGGCCCGTCAGCGAGCGCCTGGTGGCCGGGTTTGCCACGGAGCCCGGCCGGGCACAGCCCGAAGAAGCAACGTGGCACCTCCCTCTCCATCCCATGGGCCCACCACCTGTGGGAGGAACCGCTGGGGTTGGGTGCGCTGCCAAATGGGTGGTAGTGA
>JACXGM010039726.1:0-10507 GCA_016801145.1 Umbra pygmaea
AAAAATAATTGAACCTGGCATGCACACAGAACAAAGAATGTGTGGCAGTGCCTCTTCCCACTCAGGAGGCTGAGACACTTTGGCATGAACCACAAAATCCACACTAAGTTCTACTGTGGCACCATGTAAGAGAATCCCGAATGACTGCATCACGGCCTGGCACCTTAAACCTTGTGGGGGGGGGCTTGAGCCAGTAGCGGAGTGGCAATCGGGAGAGTCGGGACTTTTCCCAAGGGCCGCAGGTGTTTCGAGGCCGCGAGGGCTGGTCTGATAATAATAGTTGTACATTGCAAGTTCTCAACACCCATCACTTAGTGTGCGGCTGCTGCCCGCTGGTCAAACTGAGCAGCCTCTGCTCAGGTACAGCGAGCCGCAACCTCCTATTTCAATACAAACTCTGAAGGCACTAACAAAGTGCAGGTCACAACCATGTATAGGATTTTCAGAAATATAGGGGGATCAGTGAGCGGCCCCTCCCCAAATGGCATAGCTTTGACGTAAAGCCATCGAACTCCTCTTTTTTTCCTCGTCAGGTTTGGAAGTCTATCGGTAACGTGAGTACGTGAGTAAGTCTAATGATGGAAAGCCAAAAAGAAAAGCGAAATGTGGTAATAATGTTTATATAAATTCTAATTGCAGCAACCTTTTTGCCAACGTAGAATCACTAAATGTGTTCCCCCAGCGCATGATTAATTAACCTCCAAAAGCGAGTTCAGAAGTCTGTTCTTCTGAGTGCGCGTGACAGTAGAGGCGCAGCAGACGAGGTGATAGACAAAGATAACTTATAACGTCCATATTCGCTACTATATTAGCTAACTCCTGTGTCTGCTTTGGAAATCGAAAGACTCTTCCAAAACAAAGCAGACTCTTGGAACTTAGTTTTCAAAACGGTAAGGAAAATAGTTGCTAATATTTAAGTCAGGTGTCTAGCTACATTATCTAGCTTAACATTTTCAGCAGATGGCTAGCCAGCATGCAATAGCTCTGGTTATGTACTGTACTGCAAAGTAAGTGTATTAACTAGCTAAATGTGTAGCTGAAATATACAGTAAAGCCTAGCTCTCATAGTAGCTCACTTTATTTATTTAATAAGAGAATGCAAGAAGTGCAGTGCAAGACAAACACATGGTAAGCCCTCACTCATACAATTATAAACTTTGCTTTACAGAGAATAAGAATAACAGGGATACAAAAAAAAAATTATGCTGAGAAAGGCTGCAATACTGGAAGACCAAGAGAGGAGAGAGGTTAGTGTATATTATATAAAAAAAAGTTTTTCAGTAATGTATATTTGTTTATCCATAAGTGACCTTTCTGACAGGGCTGAGCTAGGCAGAAGCTATACTGTAATACATGATACATGACATAATAGCCTAGTGAAGTAAAAGTAAAATCTCCTCAGAAATCTGTACTTTGATAAAGGGCCTCTATTAACAGTTCAATAAATTATTATGCTATTTGATCATTATTATAACATAATGTTTAATGTAAGGCACTAGCTACCCTTTACCGATATAAAACTATTCGTTAAGCAAAACGCCAATGCAATACTCGGGAATTTATTGCTGACTTAGGGTTGGCTTGTAAGTGTTGTCATTTTGTATACAGTTCTATAAGTGGTCCTCTTGTCTCTCTCTAAATAAAAGAATGAAAAATGTACAGCAGGAATTTACACATTCAAAGTGGGTACACTATTTAAAGTTACAATTTACCCCCATTAAAAAATGGACTGGTGACCCATAAAACTCCCGGGCTGAAAATGTGTCCCACTCCGCCCCTGGCTTGAGCCCCTACTTTTTCCCTTCAGACTCAACAAATGCCCTCTATTCTGGTGCTATTTTTTATAATATATCAAATATTATAGTAGTACTATAAGATTGTATACCATTCACATTCTCTAAAATGTAGTTGTCAAATATTTAAGGGCACCCCTCCACCCCCACTAATAAATGGTTTGGTCCAACGTGAACTACAGGCCAGGGAAAATAAAAACGATTCTCATACTGACATAGTGAGTTGTAGTAATGGGAAGTTTGACTCTACTGAGTAATTTAATAAAAAGAATGAATCTTTTGAGTCATTTCATTCATTTCAGCCAGTAACGCCCAAGAGCATGCTAGACCCCTGCAGGTGAACAAGAAATTGCTCACCGTTCAATTGAAAGACTACCTTGAAGGACTCACTCACTCACTCATTCACAAGTCTTTTAACTTAAACACAGACTGGGTTTTATAAAGCGGTTTCTATCGTATTATTAAATAGTCAATACATTAAGTAGGGATTGAGCAGGGTGTCCTGTATGGGCATTTACAATAAATAATGATACTATTGCATTCATTATAGCAACCTGCATACATATATATGTTTAAATGTTTTTATGCTGCTGGAGCTTGATCTATTTGACCTTTACAAATGTAAAACAAACAGCCGTATGTGTCAGGGCACTGAGCCGAAGGACTCTTAATGAATTCTGCCTGTGGTCTTGTTGGAGACAGCTTTTCCAGCCGTTCAATTGAACGCGTCACTAAAAAAGGCACCATGACTCTCGAGTCACTAAAAGAGTCATTCAAAATGAATTGCAAACTGGTTTGTTTTTTCCAACAAACAAACATTGCAATTGCTTGGGGCCCCATGGATAGCGGGGCCCCCTGCTGCCTAGTAGCAGGAATGCAAGGGAAATTAAAATAAACATGATCTCATATAGACAAATTGCGTCACACATGCATTGATTTAATACACCACATACCATGTCTACATGTCTATCTATTTATGAAATGTCAATGACTTACATTTCAAGTGACAGATTTAAGTAAAAACATCAGTTGATTAAATAACTAAATGAAGCACACGACGGTACACTGTACCGTGAAACACAGGACCTACACTATTTATATTTATTAAATATATATTTATATTTTGTTCAATACATTAATTTGAAATACAAATGCATTTTTAAAATAAAAATAATTACAATTAGGATATTAATAGAATAGTCCATATGAATAGATTGTCAGGCTTGTCACCTTAAGGCAGCTTATCTATAGTTGAAGTTTACATACAGTACACTTAGGTTGTAGTGATTAAAACTAATTTTTCAACCACTCCGCAGATGTCATGTTAACAAACTATAGTTTTGTCACTTTGGGTAGGACGTCTACTTCGTGCATGTCACAAGTAATTTGTTCAACAATTGTTTTCAGATTATTCCTCTTATAATTCATTACATGGCCATTCCAGTGGTTCAGACGTTTACATACACTATGTATTGCTGTATTATGTTACTATTGTTTTATTATTCTATAAAAATTTTATCAATAGTGAAGGAATTTAACAAGCATTTCATAGTCAAAGGAGCATATGCTGTTACGGCCCAAGTGACGATAAATTATCTTTACGTTAAACTGGTGTCCTGACACTCCTGTGGCCATTAAGAATCCCATGGCACTTATCGTAAGAGTAGGGGTGTTAACCCCAGTGTCATGGCCAAATTCCTAACTGGCCTAATATCAATCATGGCTTCCTAATCATCCCCCACATTCCTAATTGGCACATATAACTACTCACCTCTCCACCTAACAGCTGATGTGTGGTGAGCGTTCTGGCGCAAAATGGCTGCCGTTCATCACTGAAGTGGGTGCTACACATTGGTGGTGAATGAGGTGGGCTTTCACTTTGGGTTGCAAACAACCTATGTTTATATTACATAATAAACCTTTTGGTTAAAAAAATTGTAGCCAGGACACTATGCTGCAAGTCAGAAAAAACTGCTCTGAGCCTAAAATATCCTCCCAGATTGTCTTACAGATCTAGAGTTGTGTGAGTGTTTCTAAACATGGACTAACTTAGGTATTATTCAGTAGAATCACATTACGCTAGACCAGGGGTATTCAACTCTGGACCTCGAAGCCAGATCCACTCCACTTTTTCATTGCTACCCTCTAATCTGAGACTTATTTGGACCTGGGAAACCTATTTAGAGCTGGGACACCAGGTGAGTCCAATTAATGTTGAGGTAGAACAGAAAACCAGCAGGCTCCAGACCCCGTATGGTTAGAATTGAAGACCCCTGTGCTAGACCATCAGTTATCCCTAATTGCGATAACCCCTGACCTTACAGGTGGTGACCAAGGTATTACCTGTGACTATCACACTGGTAAAACTTGACCTTTAAAGGACACATCGTTCATCAAGATATTCAGACCTTCCGATAAGAAAGGCACTGTGGCCCGTCCACAGATATCCCTAGACAGGGCCAACGAGGCAGGAAACAGCTCCACCATGCATGTCACGTATAGCACTGGACATCTCCAAACCAACTGACCACAAACAGCCATGAGACAAGGCAGAGCAGGCTAGTACACAGAGATCGCTCACTTCGCATAAACCCCCAGTGCTACAAAACCAAAAATAAATATCTTGTCACGTGACCTAGGGGGTCCAGCATCTAGAACACTGCCTCTGGCTGCTGCAGCATAGGTTTGAATCCAGCCCCCTCTTCTTTCATCAAATAGTCACTCTTTTGTCTATCCCTGCTCTCTTTCTCTAATGAAGCATCAAATGCCAGAAAATGTATCTTAAAAAAAGATCTTGTCAGTGACTCAACCCACTCACTCTGAAACTGGCAAAACGCCTGACATGCTGACATGCTGGCATGCAGCCTCTCAGTGATGGCAGCGTGAGGAAACAAATGAGTGAGCTGGTGATTCAGTCCCTATAATAGAATATGACTGAGGGTATCCCAGGGGAGAGAGAAGAGCCTTCCAGGGACAGATAGCAAGGGTCGTTTCTCTATCTATTGACCTGCAGTTCCCCTTCAGGCCACTGGACCAAATCACACTGAAGAACTGAATTTACGATAAAGACCTATAAGTTAAGTGTGTTTTTCACATGGAAAGCCAGATCATGCTTCATCAATGTTTCTTTATTTTACCAGGAAGTTTAGTGCCATGGAATATTTAGTGTCCACATAGAAGTTTTAGGTATTGAAAAGTGTTCTCCAGACATATCTGCCTTGGAGGCAGAAATCATTTGATTGGTTCATTCAAAACTGAGGGTGGACCTCACATGACAGATTTGATCATATCTAACCTTACACCTAATCTTAAACCTAACCTTAACCACACTGGAGTGTTAAAATGGAATCCTGTGCTATATATATATATATATATATATATATATATATATATATATATATATATATATATATATATATATAAATCATAATTACCAATCAAAAGTAAACAGGTCCGCCCTCTGTTTTGAATCAACCAATCAAATAAACACTTTTCAATAACTAAAAGCCATATGAGCCAGAAAGACTTGTTTAACATCTCATCTGAAAGACAGCACTCAATACACAGACTGAGAGATTCGTTAGACCAGAAGGAGGAGTGCCTCCTACTGGCCCTCTAACACCACTTCCAGCAGCAATGGTCTCCCATTCAGGGACTAACCAGGCCCAAACCTGCTTAGCTTTAGAAGCAAACCAGCAATACAGGGCACTATGCTTCTTGCTAATATGCTTGTAGGAGAAGGATATGTCTCAATCATTTTGTTTATAGTAGGTGCATTCAGTGTGATGTCAGACAACAGCAACATCTTCAAATGCAAAAAGCCTTGAATCAAGACCAGACATTGACGGCTCATGCCTGCGTTATACTTGACATTCCCGAACAGGCACGCAAGCCAAGGGCGCGCACCGCTCTTTTTTTTCTGACAAAACAGAAACATGGATGAGTTCGAGGGCACAGTAAACGATTCATAATAACACAGTTAATGGTTCATAATAAAACTGTAAATGGTTCAAAACAACACAGTTAAGATAATCTTAGCCACTGTTGACATTAACGTCAATGCTGCTGCCAGTTCTGCTATCGTTTACCTTTTTCTTCTTCTTTTAGTCCGTACAAATATCAAAGTCGGTAGCCTCTCCTCAGTTGCGACACCTCTGTTCAGGAGAAGACTGCAACTAGTGTTGTGAGCACCAGCACGAGTATAAATAGTTATGGCACCAGGTCGGGAACATCTAGTGTACCGCACGCTTTAAACGCACAGTATACTACAGATTCCCGACCTGGCGTGCGCCAAACTGAAGTAATTTGAAAACTCAATTCACCCTGTACTACATAGAAAACACATTATTAACACATTATGGAATGTTTTATTTTGTGAATTTTTTATTTGTTAATAAAATATCCAGAAAAGTTGAAACAGTTGACTGTTTAACCAGGGGCGGTGTGTTCATTAGGGCGATATGGGCGAAGCACTGCCAAACCAGAAAAGGAGAGATTTATTTCTAACCAATTCAATCACGTCAACAGTCGTTATCAGTGTTCTAACCTAGACTGTGATCTGCCACTAAATGTCCAATCAGGCTAAAGTGCTTCAAATGGTCCTGCTTATTTTGGGGCGATTTCAGTAACATAGTAAATTGCTCCAGATTTCTGTCATAGACTCTCATTTAAAATATGTTTTTTTCTAATATCAGAGCCTTCACTACAATCTCTATGGGTCCGGGAGGGCTTGCAGTTACGCGCTTTCATCACATGTAAATAAGGAATAGCAGCCTACTGTCATTGGTAGCAGCTTCAATCAATTCACATACTACTGTCAAGATGGCTAGCGTTTAGTGCAACTCGATTACCTCTTTGAAAGAAAGTTCATTTTAGTCGGTGAACAAATCACAGTAAATTGACAATGAAACAATTAAGACCTCCCAGACATTCTACAGGTTAAGGGAAGTCCTACACCTGAGGACATTGCTTGGACAGCGACTGGTGCATAGACAACAGTTGAAGCTGAGAGATGTTTCTCAACTTTGACAGGAGTTAAGACCATCCTGCGAAATTCGATGGGCCAGGAACACCTGAATGCACTGGCCATGCTTTGCATGGAGAGTCCTCAACATGACTGATTTCAATGAGAAATGCATTGACCGCTTTGCTGCATTGAAAGAGTGAAGAGCACAGTTTCAGTACAAGTAATGTAGCCTGCCTGTCTCTCCCTGTCTGTCTCTCTTTAACACATACAAACACACACCAAATCAGTTCACAGTTGATGTTGTTGTAAATTGTTGTTTTTCATTTATTCAAAGAAAGGTAAAAAATAAATTATGTTCATGTTCATTTTTACAAATCTATACAAATGGCCAGAATAAGGTTGTTCATATTTACAAAGCCATACAAATAGCTGTGTTTACCTTTCTAGAATTTATTTTCAAAAGCTGTTTTCAGACAGAATGTCTATCACTGTTCATGTTCATTTTCACAAGATGGCAGAATATGGAAGTCTATACAAATTGCTCATTACCAATAACTTGCATCAATGTTGTCAGTAGCCTCTATCAAAAGATCCTGCTCGCTTGTTGTGAATTATGCTCTGGTGCACATATTTCCAATTCAATCATGAGGCCTTTTTGAAGTAAGAAATTAATGTGTATATCAGAATTCTTTAGTTAAACTTAGCAGCACCTCATCATTCTGGTTTGGTCTTCAATGTGTAAACCCAAGATGCACAGACCAGGTCAAGCCTCACTAGTTCATTCACTTATTTTGGACAAGTTATTTTGCTTTTATTAAGTAGCACTTTGGTGATATCCATAGTGGGTGAAATAGGTATTGAACATGTCACCGTTTTTCTCAGTAAATATATTTCCAAAGGTGCTATTGACATGAGATTTTCACCAGGTTTTATTAACAACCCAAGTAATCCACACATACAAGGAAACCAAAACTATTAAGTTCAGAAATGAAGTTATGTGTAATAATGTGAAATGACACAGGGAAAATGTATTGAACACATGAAGAAAGGGAGGTGCAAAAAAACACGGAAAGCCAAGACAACAGCTGAAAACCATCAGTAATGAAAAAGCAATCCAGCCCCCTGTCAGTGCAAATTAATATCAGCTGGTTCATTCCCAACTGATGACCTACAAAAAGGTCTCATTGCCAAGGTGTCACACAAGACACATCTCATGATGGGTATAAGCAAAGAGCTGTTTCAAGACCTTCGCAACCTAATTGTACAAAACATAATGATGGCATTAGTTATAGGCACATTTCTAAGATTCTGAATGTTCCAGTGAGCACTGTTGGGGCCATAATACAGAAGTGGAAAGACAATCATTAAACTTAAAATTTTGCCTTGACCAGGTGCTTCTCACAAGATTTCTGTGAAAAGAATAATCAGAAGATTTGTCCAAGAGACAACTTGTGGAGAGCTTCAAAAAGACCTGTAATTAGCAGGTACTGTTGTCTCAAAGAAAACAGTAAGTAATGCACTCCACCGCCATGGCCCGTATGCACGCTCACCATGCAAGACTCCATTGCGGAAAAAAAGCATGTTGAAGCTCTTTATGTTGTTGCTGGACATCTTTGAAAAAATGTGTCCTTTTTAGCTATTTTACATATCACAACATTGGATTAATGTAAGTAATGAATAAGTGGAATAATCTATTGTTGAGCCATGTCATTTTTGCTTATGAAGGCTCCTGGATGCTAATTTCTTACATTGCTTTCCACCTGTAATTTATGCAGCTAGAGGGTAAATCTTTCTGTTGTGTGTTGCTATCTAGTGGACATGAGGTATCACTGTATGATTTAATCATCTAGCAACAAATTAATATTGTCTTGCCTAATGTACCCATTGAATGGGTCACCTTAGTAACTATAAGAAAAATTGCCCCCCCGAGAATGTTTTAGGAGCCGCCACTGCTGTTTACCACTGTGTAACATCACCTTTTCTTTTAGTAAGACTTGGGCACTGAAGTTGGTTAGGTTTAGCAAGCAGAATCTTTCTCCGATCCATTATGCATGTCCTGTACAGCAGAATTTATTGCCTTATTTTGCGCTTCTTAATGCACCACACATTCTCAATCGGAGACACGTCAGGACTGCAGGCAGGCCATGCTAGCACCCACACTCTCTGCTTACGCAACCATGCGCTTGTAATCCGAGGGAGAATGTGGTTTGGTTTTGCTCTGCTGGAAAATGCAGGAATGTCCCTGGAAAAGACACATCTAGAAGGCAGCATATGTTGCCCCAAACTGTGTACATATCTTTCTGCATTAATGGTGCCCTCACAGATGTGCAAGTTACCCATGCAGAATTTATATCAAAGACAGACCATCTTACATACAGTAATATTACATTATATACAAATTACATGACTACAATTATTAGTAACACAAATACATTTTTTGTCCAAAAGGTACCTGGAATATTATGATAGTGACTTTCTGTCACTGACCTACACAAAAGTATTTATTAATGTTGATTGATGCTGCAAGCAAATATATTACACTTTTTACTAAAAACAACAAAACTGAAAGCCTTGGTTGCATAATTCACTCCCTTTTTTACAACAAACTGTGATGAGGCCACTTGCCTTCAGAATTCACGTAATTTGTTTAATGCTGTTTAACTTAATTTCTGTGAAATTAAGTATTAATCCGGGAAGGTGTATACTCATATAAAAACATTGAATGTTGTTATGTCTAATTATCTCCAAATTGATGGATGTTTGGTGTTATTTATAATGAGAGAATCATAATTTAATAAACAATTTAATAAACAATTTGACATGCCAAAACAAGACAAAATGTGAAATTGTTATAGTTTTTGTTGTTTTTTAACCCATTTTTCTCCCCTCCCAATTGATCTTGTCCAAGTCTCGCTAATCGTGCTCCCTACCAACGCGATCTTGAACGCGAAGTCTCACTAGCACTGGGCTGGAAAGAAGCACGTGATCTGGTTTTTCTTTCACAGTGTAGATGTCAGCAAAGGTATTTGAAACCACACAACTGACATTTATCACATTTATTGACACAAATTATCTATATTATATTGTTGATTCGTGCGCCGTAGAGGATGGTCGCATAGACAATGGCTCTGCTCACTCTATGCAGGTTTTGGCTTATTACTGTTTTTTTAGTTTTTATTTCTGCACGTTCTGCACTGTCGCTCATACAGTATGATCGACTAGCACTTTTGGATATACGTAATTCACTGGATACAGACTTTTTTTCCACTTACCGGAGTAATTGCTGCAACTGGAAAATCCTGCCGTCGTCGACTTGTTTACTCACACGCAGGCGACGCAGGAAGAAGAAAAGAGGAAAGCGAGCGGGGGCTCTATGCAGATCACGAACGAGATACAGCAATCCACCGTTACCGAGCATTTTACTTGCAAATGTTCAATCACTTGACAATAAAATGGACGAACTTCATGCTCGGATTATCTTCCAGCAAGACATTGCCAACTGCTGCGTGCTAGCTTTTACTGAAACGTGGCTGGATTCCACCATCCCAAACACCGCTATTACGCCAGCTGGGTTCTCCATCTTCCGGCAGGACAGAACCTCGGAATCAGGTAAACAAAGAGGCGGAGGGGTTTGCATTATGATTAACTCTCGTTGGGGTTCGGATGCCGCAGTTATTTCAACACACTGCTCACCGGACCTGGAGCTACTAACTGTAAACATACGTCCCTTCTATCTTCCCCGGGAGTT
>JACXGM010039727.1:0-10506 GCA_016801145.1 Umbra pygmaea
CACACACACACACACACACACACACACACACACACACACACACACACACACACACACACACACACACGAAACAGGATTAACCCAGACAATCCTTATGAAGCGGATTACAGGACACAACACAGCTGTTATAATGATAACCAAGAAACACACATCACTATACGCACATACAGATCATCATAAACCTGACAGCACGGTGCAATCCAACACTATGAAAAAACTCAGGTCTTCTCTTTAGGTTAGGGGAAACTTTGTTTACGACATATCCCAATCACTCACAGTCTAGCTAGCTCATCACCAGAAGATATTACTCATGGTATAGTCACGTGGTGAGTCATGAGGCCAGTGTGTTCCCTGGTAGACCTGCTTCTACCTAAACACAACACAAAACCAGCAGCCTTGGTCTGAATCCTGTCCTTCCGGAGTGCTAATCCCTCTTTTGTCCAGTAGATGGTGCTGTGCTATTGAGTTAATGGGAGTTCCCAGGTTGGTAGTGAGTGGTAATTCAATAGTGAGCTCCTTAAATAACATGCCCTGGAGAACACAAGCACACACTACTGGGTTATTACTATACTGAACATGATAACTGGCATATGGAACCAGTTACAGAGGAAAACCAATTCAATACATTGTTATTAGATTATCATTAAGCTGGTGACTGTATGTTATTGGTGTTAAAACACTGTCAATAATTTGAGACTGGCTTAAGCAGGTCAAGGGTTAAACCTCTTTGTTCTTAGTAGCTTTACTATAAAAGGCTTAAAGGGCTCAGATAAACGGCAGCCAAGGCATTTAGTACACCTAACCCTTACTAGGCTTCCCTGCCCTGAGGGAAAACAGAACAAAGCTTTCAGGAGGAATGAAGATTACTACCACACACATACACACACACACACACACACACAAACACACACACACACACAAAATTGGCTCCTCTTTGCGTGCAAACACACAGGTGCGAATAAACCTGTGTAGATACACACGTGCAAAAACCACCAGCGCTAACTGACATCCAGTACTACTGCTGTGACAAACAATCACTAACAAACACACACAGACCCACCAAAAACAGAACACACACACATCCTGTTTGGCCCTGTTTCTGTGAGGAATTCAGACACAAATACACGTGCGCTATCTCTCTCTCTCTCTCTGGCTCTCTCCCTCTCTCTCTGTATGACAGGGTAAATCCTTTTGGCTCCTGTACAGGCTGGCCAGTGTAGAGATAATACTCAGGCAGCTCTAGAGGCCGTTAATCTTTAACCAGGAAGGGATTTGACTAACGTTATCAGCTCACTACAACCAGTGAAGACGCACGCACAAGCACACATACACACACACAGGCACAAACAAGCACGCACACACACAGGCAGGCAGAGATGCAGGCAAACAGTGGCCTATCTATCAGATCCAGCTGCTTGGTTGATCCCAACCCAGCCCAAATGGAGTTTAACACCAGATCTAGGTTCAGATTTCCTTAACATCAACCCAACCCAGTCCAGCTAAAAAGAAAGATTACAGTCAGAGTGCAATATAACTGCAGTAGACCAGTTAAATGTGCAGTGTGCAGCGAGCAAAGCATTACTGAACATGTACATGCAGCCCAGCTTTCACAGGTATTAAATATATCCTCTCCCCGAAAAGCAACTAAAAACAACAGTCTAGGTTAACCTTGACCTGACAATTTCTTTAGGACACTAGCACATACACTACAGGTCAGAAGGTTAATAACATCCAGGGATTTTCATGTTTTTGACTGAAATTGATTACAATTATTCTCGATGACTTCATGCTACAAATGTCTCTCACTGTTGGAAATGACTGATTTATAATAATTATTCACATAGAGCAAAGCCACATTTTGAGCAGCCATTATTTCAGTGTCCTAATGATGAAATCTCATTCATAATTAATTATAAATTAACCTTAATATGTCTGATCGGGGGATCCGCGTGGCGTAGTGGAATTTGGTGCCTTGCAGTATGAACTATGCCACGATAGTCAGTGGTTCGAGCCTGACTACGGCTTTTCTGACTTTGCCCGAGCCTCCAGCAACAGGGAGCACAAATTGGCATAGTGCTGCCCGGGATTTGGGATAAAATAGGGAAAGATTTTGTTGTGTTCACCGATTTTTCCAGCCTCATTTACAGACAGGCATCCACATAGGCAGCTCAGTGTTGCTGGAGATGCTGCAGTTCACGTGCAGAACATGCACTGCCCCTTTTTCTACCTTAGTTGTTTTTACTATTTGTTAACTATTGTTTATCTATTTGTTCATACTTGTTCTACCTCACCTGTTTTTACTATTTGTTAAATATTGTTTTTTAAGTTCAATAAATGTTCCATTTTGAATTGAGACTTGTAACATTCGTTATCACCAATGTGTCATTTTTATGATGTAAATTGAGGGAGCAAAAGCAGTATCGGCTCCAAATATCAGCTCAAGAATATCGGTAGCCCATAAAATCCATATTGGTCGATCCCTAGTTTTTATATTGGCTATACTTTCCTGTTATGCCATAAGCAAAGTCAGAATTTTGTCTGTTTATTTAATTTTTTATAAAGCAAGTATTAATTTAACATGACAAATACCTATGAACATTTAATGACGCAGCCTTTTGTCTACATGTCAGGAAATAATGACTTGATCGTGCGGAATGCAAATCGAGCCTATGGGGCAATGCATGTATAAACTGTACCTTTCAGCATTATTTTCTATATTAAGATTTGTGTGCGGACCTTCGAATGCAACTTTGTCCAAATAGTTGTACAGTTGCTGATGCATTTGCGAATGGTTAGAAAAAATAAGTTGAGAAAACAACTTCTGTCTGGGTAGTGGTTCCCACCCATTGGTATTAGGACCCCTGATGGGACCGTAACCAAAACACTTTAGGAACCACTGGCCCAGGCTGTTTATATGGAGATGTGACCTAAAAATTGGAATCACAAAAAAATTGAAAAGAAATTGAAAAATAATGAATATGAAAAATGAATACATTTGTATTTGCATGAAAATCTAACAGATTTTATTGGCCTCTACAACTTGGTGAATGAAGCCACATATTGTTCCAGCCCCTCAGGTCCACTAGATGACGTATTGTGCAACAGCTTTTTCCCACAAACTATACGAATGCTAAATGGTTCCCAACATAGCATCATGCTGTTGTGTGACTGTCTGCTGACTGTTTGTATGGACAATATAGTCTGTTGTAATTGATGCTAGTCACCAACTGCATTCCCACAGGCAATATGGTAAGCAGTTCTGGCCACATGGTCATTCCATATTCATCAGCCATAACATTGTGACCACCTGCCTAATATTGTGTAGGCCTCCGTTTTGCCGTCAAAACAGCCCTGCCCTGTCGATGCATGGACTCTACTAAACTTCTGAAGGTGTGCTGTGGTATCGGGCACCTAGATGTTAGCAGCAGATGCGTTAAGTCCTGTAAGTTGGGAGGTGGGTACTCCATAGATCAAACTTGTTTGTCCAGTACAGATGCTCGATTGGATTGAGATCTGGAAAATTTGGAAGCCAATTCAACATCTTGACCTAGTTGTTGTGTTCCTCAAACCATTCCTGAACCATTGTTGCTTTCTGTCAGGGCGCATTATTGTGCTGAAAGAGGCTAATGCCATCAGGGAATACCGTTTCCATTAAAAGGCTGTACATGGTCTACACCAATGCTTAGGTAGGTAGTACATGTCAAAGTAACATCCACTTAATGGCAAAACCAAAGGTTTCCAGCAGAATATTGTCCAAACATCACACTGCCTCCGCCGGCTTGCCTTCTTCTCATGGTACCTGGTACCATGTACAGGGCGTGACGCATATGCACTCAGCCATCCACGTGCTGTAAAATAACTTGATTCATCAGTCAAGGCCACCTTATTCCATTGCTCCGTGGTCCAGTTCTGATGCTCACATGCCCATTGTAGGGACATTCATCAGTGGATTGAGTTCAGCATGAACACCCTGACTGGTCTGCAGCAATGCAATGCACTGTGTGTTCTAATACCTTTCTATCAGACCCAGCAATAACTTTTTCAACAATGTGAGCTACAGTAGTTCATCTCTTGGATCGTCTCACATGGGCCAGCCTTTGCTCCACACGTGCATCAATGAGACTTGTCACCGGTTCACCACTTTTCCTTCCTTTGACCACTTTTGATACTGGGTACTGACCACTGCAGACTGGGAACACCCCACAGGAGCTGCAGTTTTGGAGATGCTCTGACCCAGATGTCTAGCCTTAACAATTTACCCCTAGTTAAAGGTGCTCAAATCCTTATGCATGCCCATTTTTCCTGCTTCTAACACATCAACTTTGAGGAAAGAATGTTAACTTGCTAACTAAAATATTATACCCACTGACAGGTGCCATGATAACAAGGTTCAGTGTTATTCACTTCACTTGTCAGTGGTCATAATAATGTTATGGCTGATCAGTGTATAGAGTACTGTGCAAAAGACTAAGGCACCCTAGATATTTTTTTACACAAATCTAGCTTGTCAGTAGAAAAGAACATTGTATGTATTTCCAAATGTTCATTTGCAATAAAATACAATACTAGAGAGAATGATTTACACTTTTGTTAAAGAAAGTAACATTACGTAATAGACCGCATTTCAGATGAATGATGCATGGTGACAAAATGATAACAAACAGGTAAGCTAATGATCAATGACATAATGCACTGATAGAAACAACCTTATTAACTGAAACAGGAATGGATGTAGAAGGAATCAAACCGGGTGGTCAATCCAACTAAAACGGTGCTCCTTTTCCCAGAAACAGGACCTGAGAGGGGCTACAGTCCTTTCAGCTTCCCCTACTGGATGGGAGAGAACGGCAGGACTGAAGGCATAGGCACAGACTGATGGAAAAGTACAACCAGCCTCAGGCACATGCTGGCTGCCCCGTCCATGATGGGCTGGGAGACTGGGGAGGTTTACCCTGGTTTGCACAACCAGATTTTTTGATTGGGGGTTATGAGATGCAGGAGCACTGAACATGCAATAACACCTGTGGTCTTCTGTACAACTTTAACCATGAGGGTAGCTACCCAGGTAGCAAACAACCATTGGGCCAACGTCAATATTGGTTGGCTATGTTGGCCCAACCTATCTGACAGAAATACAACGTTGGGCTAGGGCTGGGCAATAATTCAATATTAATCGTTATCGAGTTTTTGAAAATAATATCGAGAAGAATATCCCATATCGACATATCGCGATAACAGCTGGTTTTGTTCTGAAACAACAAAACATCCAACAAATGAGGAGTATTTCATATTGCTTGTAGTATTTCATATTGCCTGAAACTTCTAAATAGAAATATAACAAGGTAATTGAATATTGTTTTGTATGTATTGTATTCATTTGATTATACAGCAGACTATACACTTTGATGTTATCAAGTCACAGCAGGTCCTATATATATTTCAATATATCGTCAGGCATATAGTATCGAAACAATATCTGTTTTATATCGTGATATCATTTTTTGGCCATATCGCCCAGCCCTACGTTGGGCCAACGTTGGTATGGTCAGCTGCGATAGCTTAACCTATCTGACAGAAATACAATGTTGGGCCAACGTTGGTATGGTCAGCTGCAATATATCAATTTATATCAAAACACATGTAAATTCCTGGGTGTTCTGAAACATTTGACCAGTAGTGTAGTAATACTGGTGAAACAGACTAACATTATAGCTACATGGTAGCAGTGTTAATACTGGTTTAATGGGTTAACATTACAGTTACATGCTAGCAGAATCATTACTGGTTTAATGGGTTAACATTACAGCTACATGCTAGCAGTATTACAACTTGGTTTAATGTATTAACATTACAGCTACATGCTAGCAGTATTAATACTGGTTTAATGGGTTAACAATACAGCTACATGCTAGCAGTATCGATACTGGTTTAATTTATTAACATTACAGCTACATACTAGCAGTATCAATAGCTAATGGGTTAACATTACAGCTACATGCTAGCAGTAATAATACTGGTTTAATGGATTAACATTACAGCTACATGCTAGCAGTATCAATACTGGTTAAATGGGTTAACATTACAGCTACATGCTAGCAGAATCAATATTGGTTTAATGGGTTAACATTACAGCTACATGGTAGCAGTATCAATACTGGTTTAATGGATTAACATTACAGCTACATGCAAGCAGTATTAATGTGGTTAAAATATGGACATTACAGCTGCATGCTCGCAATATTAATACAGTTTAAACATATGGACATTACAGCTACATGCTAGCAGTATCAATACTGGTTTAATGGGCTAACATTACAGCTACATGCTAGCAGTATAAATACTGGTTTAATGGGCTACCATTACAGATACATGCTAGCAGTAGCATTACTGGTGAAATAGACTGACATGCCAAATGCCTCTCCAAGGTCAAAGCAGTGATGAAGTAGCTGGGGTGTCCTGACCTCCTAAACCACAGACAGGTGCTTCTGCTTAGACCCAGGCTCCAAGCAGAGGCAGGGAAGCTGGAGGATCATGTCAGTGATCAGGCACCTAACTGGGTTTAACAAGTGCACTGACTACTGGCAGATCCAGGGTGAACCTGTTCTGAACTGATCTGGTTATGATGACAATAAGTGAGATGCTAAGTAGAGGACAAACCCGATAGGTACACATTTAAAAACCTAAACACAAGCACACACTTCCAGTCACTTCCAAGATGATCCTGCTCTGTTAGATTAAGGTGTGTTTGACATCTCATGTGAGATATGGCCTGAGGCGTGTGTGTGTGTGTGTCTAAACCATGGTCTTTATTGCACTGATACATTCACATTATAAAGAATATGAGATGCAAGCAAAAAGAATGCTGAGCTAGGAAATCAGAAATGACGATTAACACTGAGTGCTACTGTGTACCCAAAATAGATAGATAGAAATAAGAAGAGTGTTGTGTGTATGCAGTCGCAGTGGTTCTCAAAGCTCTCCTGGGGACCCTCAGCCATCTCCCAGTTTTGTTGTAGCCCAGCTCTAGCTCACCTGATTCAAGCAGGTAATGCTGGGAACACACTACAGGAGTTTTAGGCCGATTTATGCCCGATTTTCACCTCCCGAGAATCTGAGAAAAAATCTTATCGAGGACCTTGATAGGTTCCGATTTTCGGCGCAGATTATCTGGTAATGTGAGGCGTTCACAGATCGAATCTTACACCTCCCGATCTGCTCTCACACAAATCGGGCTCGCCCCGATCATATCAAACATGTTTGATATTTATCGGGATGAATAAGATTGTGACTACGTCAGTACTGTCGCAATAGCCAATAGGAAACACCAAATGGCAACCAAATGGCAACCAAATGGCAATGGCAACGCGAAGCTTGCAACACGGATCCATTGGACTTTAGAGATGGAGGAACATCTCATTTAGTTTTCACTAGGAATAAAAATGATTTGCAGCACTACCTTATTATTTGAGATGATTTGTTTTTGATTTCAGTATCCATTTTGTTTATATCCGCTTTCGAGCTGCTGCATAGATCACGTGAGGCGCCCCCCCTCTGGCACGATAATCTTAATAACATTGTGTAGTGTGTGATGCGCCACAATTTTCAAATCTGGTAGTGTGAGCATGTTTAAGATTTGAGAGAAGAATATCTGTAAAGATCGGTTAGGATTTTAAAACTCCTGTAGTGTGTTTCAAGCATAAGGGCTAGTTGATTAATTGACAAGTTGTTTAATGTGTGCTAGCTCTGGCATATATCTAATATATGGCATGGCTGGGGGTATCCAGGAGAGGTTTGAGAACCACTGTATCATTAGATTGCAGGCATCCATTCACTTCCATCAGTCAGCAGTAGATTCACAGCACCATTACACTCAGCACATTGTGAAAGTTGTGCTCATGGGCAATTCCATGTTACCAAAATAGTTTTTACATCTTTAAAACTACCCTAAGTTAAAAAATGTGCAAATGCAAACTTGTTTTTGGACACTAACACTGGCAGGTTTAACACTGTTAAAGCCACAGGGAAATAACTTCACTAAGAATCTGGAAAAAACATACCCAAACATCCAGTAAGAGTTATTTGAAAACTTCTAGATTTTGATCCAGCTCCATTGAAAACTTCTAGATTTTGATCAAGAAGAAGATGAAAGGTCACAAGCCATCAAACGAAACTGAGCTGCTTGAATTTTTGCCCCAGGAGTGGCATAAAGTCACCCAACTCTTCCCAAGTTAATACATTTATATTGGGTTTAAAAATAAATATAAACTTATTTTCGTTGCATTACTCAAAGTCTGACAAAATTGCATCCTTTTTTCCAGTTGTAATTCTCTGCAAATGAATACTCTGAATAACAATATTTTAATTTGGAAATTGTAACAAATGTTGTCAGTAGTTTCCCTAAACAATGTAATGCTTTGTTACCCACAAAAGCACATTCTAAATGTTTTCTGTTTCTCTTTCTGTTTTCTCACTGCTCTCTGTTCCTGCATCTTCTTTTTGAATTTGCAAAAGAAAAATTATCAATTAACTATAATGAAAGATCAAAATCAATTGAATGAACTAATTTGCACATAATAACCCTGTTAACTTATACTCTGTTGTGTATAGTTGCATTGCTGCACCTGTCAGTCTTTGACCTGGTCTCTATCACCACCGTCACAGCAGCCTCCATCTCTTTCTCTGTCCCTTCATTCCCAGCATCACCTGTGGCTACTTTCATATGCAGAACAGGAAATAAGACATTTTACATTTATTATTTAAAGCTATGTTAGATAGTGCCTCTTTCGTTTGGGCATTATTTCTTCTTCACTTTAAAAATATATATATTTACAAGCAGCTTGACTTCCATTCCACATTACCAACCAAATCTTCATTGGATAACAGTAATACCAAATGTATAAATTCATTTTAAATTGAAAACAAAATGTTGTTTTTTTATTTGTGTTTTTTTACTTAAGAAATGCTGCTGCTTGCACCTGACGTCTCTGTAGCTACTGCCGCATCTCTGGGCTGCTGACTTTCTCTCTAGGTGTTGGTCTAACTAAATAAGTGTTATTTTTTTACGCACCACCCGTTAGTCTCTTCATCTCCATTTCTCTGGAGAAGAAACAAAAATAATGTAGAAAGAGCTCAATGCACCTCGGTTCCACGTGACTCGACTGTAAAAAACTGCACTGTTTCACTCCGCTCCAACTCCAATTAATTCACAAAACCCGAAAGACGTGGATGTATCGACCAATCGCAGTCTATAAACTTGAAAATACTCTTCTGATGTCAGCACGCAACAAGCGCTCCCACAAGTGAGACAATAGAGGCAAATCTAGCGAGGATTTGCAAATGTCCGGGAAGTACATACGTTATTATGTATTTGGACATTTTCACTTAGAGGTGTACTAACTTTTGTTGCCAGCGGTTTAGACCTTAATGGCTGTGTGTTGAGTTATTTTGAGGGGACAGCAAATTTACACTGTTATACAAGCTGTACACTCACTACTTTACATTGTAGCAAAGTGTCATTTCTTCAGTGTTATCACATAAAAATATGAGGGGTGTACTCACTTTTGTGAGATACTGTATATATCTATGAGTACTGGCCATGGAGGACAAGTGCACAGTTTTTTGCATGGTGCCATGGCCAAGGCGGCCATTCGGAAAATCCCGCCATTCTCCCAATGGCCATTCCGACCCTAGTAACCAGTCTTAGAGTTTAAAACTGTTCTAACACAACTGTATGGTCGCCTTGTCTGGATCCTTTATTTTTTTAAGATCTTTTCTGTGAAATGGCCTCCTACTTCAGAGAGTAGTCTTCTGCTTTGTTAGTAGTTACCTGCCACTCTCCCTTTCTCCCATAGTTACCTGCCAACCTCCCATCCTTCCATAGTTGCCTGCCACCCTCCAGTCCTTCCATAGTTACCTGCCACTCTCCCTTTCTCCCATAGTTACCTGCCAACCTCCCATCATTCCATAGTCGCCTGCCAACCTCCAGTCCTTTCATAGTTACCTGCCATCCTCCCGTCCTTACATAGTTACCTGCCACCCTCCCATCCTTCCATAGTTACCTGCCACCCTCCCGTCCTTCCGTAGTTACCTGCCACCCTCCCATCCTTCCGTAGTTACCTGCCATCCTCCCGTCCTTCCGTAGTACCTGCCACCCTCCCATCCTTCCGTAGTTACCTGCCATCCTCCCATCCTTCCGTAGTTACCTGCCACCCTCCTCATCCTTCCGTAGTTACCTGCCACCCTCCTCATTCTTTCAAAGTTATCTGCCACATAACTCAACCCTCCATAATTACCTGACCGGCTTGGTGGCTTAGAAAAGAGAAACCAGACTCTTTTACACACACACACACACACACACACACACACACACACACACACACACACACACACACACACACACACACACACACACACACACACACACACACACACACACACACACACACACACACACACACACACACACACACACACACACACACACACACACACACACACACACACACA
>JACXGM010039728.1:0-10503 GCA_016801145.1 Umbra pygmaea
TGAGGGGGCCAGTTTAAACATAACCGTCAGTGCTCCTATGCTAACCGGTCTGGACCCCAACCCCCCCCAGCCTACCCAGGTCACCCATCTTGCTGTGTGGTGGTGGGCCAGTCAAACTGGCAGGGTCAGCGGGGTTTGGTTTCTGCCCAGCAGTTCAGTCCACAAACCATTTTCCATCTCGTTAAAGAAAGACATTTGTTTGTCTTCACCCCCTTCAACGGGAACTGAAGAGCTTTAGAGGGTTTTTACACTAGGATAGATACAGCGTTCAGCAACATTTTCCCAATTTGCTCAGACAATGTCAGAAGGAGACATACAGTGGGTATAGAAAAGAATCACCCCCCTGTAAAATAATGACATTTTGTTGCTCTGCAGCCTGAAATGAAAATGGACAGACACAGTTTTTGTTTCATTCAGCTGTATGTACAACTCATAACATCCAAGTGATAGATATACCAACTTGTCAGAAAAAAGAAATGACATAAAACAGAGTCACTGAGTTGGAAAAAGAATCACCCCCCTCCTAAAAATGACTTGTAAACCCAACCAGGTGTAGTTAATCACCTTCTCAATAGCACACAAAGCCAATTGGCTGTCAACTGTGATCAGCTGTGATGATCATTTTGATTAGCTCAGCATGAAACAAGCTTTTGCTGAAGCATTTCAGTTCTTGTTAGTGCAACTGAAGACAACAATCGACTATGGGTGGCAAGGCATTGTCAAAAGATCTACGGGATAAAGTTGTGGACAGGCACAAGTCAGGAGATGGATACAAAACAATTTCAAAGGCTTTATCAGTGCCTAGAAGCACAGTGAAGTCCATTATTTAGAGATGGAAGGTGTTTGGTACAACACAAACACTCCCTGGGTCAGGATGTCGCTCCAAACTGGATGAAAGAGCCAGGAGGAAACTGGTCAGAGAGGCTACCAAGAGGCCTACAGCAACTCTGAAGCAGTTGTAGGAATTCATCACAAAGAGTGGTCATTGTGTGCATGTGACAACATTATCACAAATTCTCCAAAAATGTGGCTTGTATGGGAGGGTTGCAAGAAAAAGCCACTCCTTAAGAAAGGCCACATGTAGTCACGACTGAGCTTTGCCAAAATGCACCTTGAAGATTCTAAGGGCACCTGGAAAAAGGTGTTATGGTCAGATGAGACTAAAATGAAATTGTATGGCCTCACGCCAAGTGATATGTCTGGCGAAAATCCAATAGAGATAACCATTAAATAACACCATTCCTACAGTAAAGCATGGAGGTGGTAATATCATGTCATTGGGTTGTTTCTCTGCAGCAGGGACTGGAGCACTTGTCAGGATAGAAGGAAAAATGGATGGGGCAAAATACCGTCAAATTCTTGAGGAAAACCTGTTGCTCTCTGCCAGAAAGTCGTCAATGGGAAGACAATTTACCTTCCAACATGACAATGACCCAAAGCACACAGCAAACCTGACCACACAGTGGTGAATGTCCTTGCATGGCCTAATCAGAGCCCAGACTTAAACCCCATTGAAAATCTGTGGAATGACTTGAAGACAGCAGTCCACAAACCATCAAATTTAACTGAACTTGAGCAGTTCTGCAAAGAAGAGTGGTTAAACATTGCAACGTCTAGATGTGCATAGTTAGTAGAGACATATCCCAATAGATTAAAGGCTGTAATTAAAGCAAAAGGTTGTTCAACAAAATACTGAATCAAGGGGGTGTTCCTTTTTCCAACTCAGTGCTGATTTTGTTTTATTTTATTTTTATTTTTTTTCTGACATGTTGGTGTTACATCTTTCATTTGGATGTTATATGTTCACTGAGTAAATACAGCAGAATGAAACAAAAACGGTGTCTGTCATTTCAGGCTGCAAAGCAACAAAATGTGATTATTTTACAGGAGGGTGATTCTTTTCTGTACCCACTGTAACTGTTGTGTGTGAACATGCAACCTCCAGAGGTAGCGCACGAGAGATCTCACCTGGGGCTTTGCTAACAGCCCAGGAGAAATATGTATTGCGGGGGGATTCTTCACTGTAAGTAAATGGTCTGGGCTGGTTTCTGAGCGCACCCAGCTCAAGACGTTTTGAATGACACACCCATAAATGCATGATTGCGGTCTGGAGACAACAGTGTAAAGAAAAACTGTATGGAAATTAGCTTGCACGGATTCTGAAAATGTGGCTGAAAGTTATCGGTATCTATCGTAGTGTAAAAAAGCCCTTAATCATCTCAATGAGAGGATGTGCTTTTTAGGGTGTGATGTCAGCCGGGCTGTAGTGGACACACACTGACACACACACAGCCATGAAAGCACATACAGTACTATCACACAAAAGAACATGCAGGTGGTCCCTAAATATACAGTCACACACCTAGACACAGTTACTACTCAGTCACTCACTCACTCACTCAGTCACTCACTCACACACACACACACACACGCACGCACGCACGCACGCACACGCACTCACACACACACACACACACACACACACAATCACAGTCGTGGTTGCTGATAGATGTGGCGATTCCTTTCTCTGCTGTATAAGAGCTGTTGACTGGTTGAAGAGGGAGCACAATGCAGTCGTAGAGTTCTCAGTGAACCGCTTCCTGTCTCACTGATTGAAACACTAGAAGCTGTCACCATGTCCTGAACAGCCCAGCTCCGTCCTGCGAAGATGCAGGGGGCTGTAAATGGGGTCATTCTCTGCCGGCCTCCCGCTCCCACTGTCCTCTTCTCTGCCCACTTCTGTCCTTCTTCTCTCAATTAATCGTCATCATGCATTTGTTACTCCCACGTTTTGACCCAAAACATACAGCGTTTGTTACTCCCACTTATTTACTTCCATCTCCCCTTTTCACCCTCTCGCTCTCCCTTTCTCCCGCTCTCTCTTTCTGGCCATACAGGTCCTCCAGGATGCCCAGGCTTCAGACGGGCAGGTGGTGGTGTTGGAGTGCAGGGTGCGGGGCAGCCCTCCTCTGCAGGTCAACTGGTTCAGACAGGGGCAGGTCATCCAGGACTCCCCAGACTTCCGCATCCTGCAGAAAAGTGAGAAATTCTCGGCACAGTTAAAACACTTGTCAGTGGTGGCCGGACCCAGCGTTCAAGGTTGTGACGTGTTGCCTAATAACATGTGTGTGCTAACTATTCCCCCTCTCTCTTTATGACCACGCCTTCATCGATTCCGTGTGAAACGCAGAGCCGCGTTCTGCAGCCGAGCCAGGTGAGACTTATTCACATCCGTCATAGGTTATCCCTGTTTACTTTCTGTTGTCATCATCGGCAAAGTCACCACCGAACGTCAGCTCTTGTCTATGACATAATCCGTTAAATCCTGTCTGCCTTTGCCCTATGTTGTCACGCCTATATTTTTCATTACATTTTTACATTAAACACAAGTTGAGAAATGTGCACGCCGTTCTGCTCCAAACCCATTCCCTCGTCATCTGAGCCTCTTCGTCATTAGTGTGTAAAGCATGCAGACAGCTGCTAAACACTGACAGACGTATACAATGTGTCACACGTTTACACCTTGTTACAGTCTGAGACTGTGTGACTATAGAGTGGCCTCAGGTGTTGTAACATCAAGCACTCATAAAGCCTGTGAGTCACACAAAGTCTCTCAACACTTGGGCTCCCTCTCTCTCTCTCTCTCTCTCTCTCTCTCTCTCCTTTGCTCCTTCGCTCTCGCTCTTGTCAGTCATTCTGTCTGTCTGACTTTCCTCCATCTGTCCTATTGTCTCTCTCTCTCTCTCTCTCTCTGTCTGCCAATCCCCCCCAACCCTGATTGATATTTAGTCAGTTTGTGGGCAGTGAGTCACATCTACGATGTATAAACCTGTCGATCTGTCTTACCTCCAACTACACTCGTATGGATTTTTAATAGAAATTAAAAAAATATTCCTTTAAAACAAAATAGGAGGAATGTTATTGCCCCGTATAGATTTAGGAGCGCAGAAGGCTCAGTGGGTAGTCAGAAGGTTGTCAGTTCGATTACCGACTGAGCCGAATGTCGTTGTGTCCTTGGGCAAGACAATTGCTCCCAGGTCGTTGCTGTAAATAAGAAATTGTTCTTAGTCAACTTACCTGGTTAAATAAAGGTTAAAAAAAAAAAAAATAGATTTAAATGGGGGCCTTGGCTCATTGTGCTCACTAAACATCCTGTAGCACTTTAACCCCAGTGTGCTGGCTACATTTCCAATCATATCACCATGGACACACAATGTAAACATGCTTAGTTTACAATTGGCTTATTCACCTCCATTGATAATATACACAGATCAGCCATAACGTTATGACCACCTGTCTAATATATTGTAGGATCCCCTTTCACCGCCAAAACAGCATTCCTTTATGCAACAAACTGTGATAAGCTCTGTTGCTCTCCACGTGCATCAATGAGCATCAAATGGCAACGCTCATGACCCTGTTGCCAGTTCACTGCTTTTCCTTCCTTGGACCACTTTTGATAGGTACTGACCACTGCAGACTGGGAACACCCCACCCAAGCTACAGTTTCGGAGATGCTCTAACCCAGTTGTCTAGCCACCACAATTTGGCCCTTGTCAAAGTCATTCAAAGCTTGCCCATTTTTCCTGCTTCTAATACATTAACATTGAGGACAAAAATGTTATGGCTATTCGGTATGTAAGTTGCTCTGAATATGAGAATTAGTTTACCATTTCAAACGATCAGTGCCACACTGTACTGTATGTGATGAAAGTTGTGATTTGTGGATTGCTTTCCAGAGGAAATCTGTACGCTGGTGATATCAGAGGCATTTCCAGAGGACGGAGGTCAGTTTTGCTGCACCGCAACAAACCCTTACGGCTCCGTCAGCTGCACCGCCCAACTCTCTGTTAGTGGAGGGCCCTTCAACACCCATAAAGGTGATTAGTATTACTGTTGTATTTATTTGAATTCCATACACAGGCCAGAACTACAATAAATGTACTATCCCAGCAGCATTATAGAGAACGTCAGTCATATAGGCTTTTGTGAAAATTAGTTTTACTTTGGAGCAGCTGAGTTTGTAGTTTGCTATGTGTTTATGTGTAGTTTCTGAGTCAGGAATGAGGGCCTGTCTCATCTAGCACAGGATCTTACAAATCATTACCAGTAGACAACCTGGGTGGTTGAACATGACATTTAAATCATTTAGCAGACGTTCCTACCCAGACCAACTTTTAAGCAAATTCAAGTTTAGATAGACAACCCCGCAAGGTATCATAATCATCGCAGTCAGATATTCCCTCAAAGAAGTATCACTAAAGGCATTGCTAATTGGAAGTGACTATTGCCTTTTTTCAATTCAACATCTTTGGAAGGTTCTGTATGCGGGTGGCAGCGGTTTTTCACAAGCTATAGGTTCAGACGTTTTCGGTGGTCTAGTGGTTTTGGCACCGTATTGCATTCCTGTTTGGTTTATGCAGGTTTTGATGACCTGGTCCTGTTATCTTGGATAATAATACATCTTTATATACACACCAAGAGGGAGAGGGGTTAGTTAGGTGATGACTAGCTACCTCAGTGTGGGGTAGAAGGGAGACATGTTTACTTTCTCTGATAACTGTGTGTACTCTCAGTTCACCACGCAATCTGGGGGAATCCAAGAACCAAATAAACAAGGATTTCTATCTAGGTCCCCTGCAAAGCAGCAGGCTGGCTGGACACAGCTGTTACTGGATATCACATTACAGTCTGACTGAATATAGGTCTGCCATCTTAGGAGGCTATATGAGGAGAACATGGGGGGCAGGCTGGGCTCAGCTGGGGGCAGTATTTTCGTGTGTATGTATGAGTGGTGCCCCACCCCCTAATCCTCCATTCTCTCCTGGCCCCTCCTCCTCCCAGTGCCATACGACTCGGCCAGTAATGGCGCGGCCTCCGGGGACGACTCCTTCTTCGAGGACCCCCAAGCGTTCCCCCCTCCCCCTCCCCCGCCGACAGAGATCAGCCTGCTGGAGGTGCCGCCCAAGGCCACACCCAGCGCCGAGGGTTTCCACATCAACGAGCTGGCAATCTGGCCCCGACCTGGTCCCGATGGGGCCCTGCAGAACGGCCGACCGGCCAAGCATTCCCTCAGCCCGCCTCCACCGGAGCCAGCTGCTGACATCCCTGGCCCGGCAAAGGTGTCTCCAGCCTCAGTGAAAGAAGCTCCTCCGCTGCCCGCCAAGCCTAAACTGTGAGTGCCCACTTCCGTCCTGCTGTGTCTCCATCCACCTGGCTGCTCTCCTCTGCATCCCCTCACCTTGCTTCTCTTTGCCCCCCTGCCCCCATCTCACCGCACCCCACTGCTTTCATAAGTAAAGGTTGATTTCAGACAGATTTGTCATCCTAAATCCATTGCTTCCATTTCTTGTATTAGTCCTTTGGCACACTTTTTATCCCGGAGCAACTTACAGTTAGTGGACACATTTTAATATCACTGGGCTGAACAAACACACCACTCATTACCAGTGAGCACTTTCTACTCAGTTAATAAATTAGTTATTAAATTATTTACAGTGGTTAAGGGATCCAGTTGTGTCAGCTTTCTGACAGGGGAATCCCATCATTAAGAACAAAAGCATTCCGGTGTCTTTTTGAGGGTGTCAGCACTTACGTGGCGTTGTGTGCCAGAGATTGCCTGACCGTCAGACACTCTATAGCTGAAACAGATCTGTGTGTGTGGCCTCTGTCCTATTGTCCTATTGTCTCTATTTGTTGTCCTGTGTGTATGACCAGGGCTCAGGCTTGAACCCATGTGTCCCCCTGATTTCTATTTCAGGCTTTGAGTAATTTGTTTGGGTTGTCGCAGGGCTGCGGAGCTTGACAGCCCCTGTTCAGCTTGAAATGAATGGGTTTACGTGCGGTACAGACTTAACTGACAGCACATTGCTGTGATGCTCAGCGTCTATTCGTGTTGCAGAGCTATGCTGTTGCTCAATTAGGTCTGGTTACAGATTGAATTGTGTCGCCTGGCTTCTGATCTTGGGTTTATTGGATTTGGTGCTTCAGGCATGATTTATGAGTTATGCATTAGTGCGAAAATGCTATGGTTGTGATGTGGTCTGAGACGGATTGGTTTGTGATGTGGCCTGAGGCCGGGTGCCCGGCGTGCATGGATGTTGTGTAGGGCTCGTGTTCACTGCATCGTACGTGGCATGTGTGTTGCTGTGTTGCCGAATCCCCCCTTTCGGGTGCCTGGTTGTGTAACTCTTGGTAAATGTTGACAATGTGTCCTCTATGCTTCCAGAGCGAAGAACATAGAGGAGGAGACAGAACGTTACAGGTAAATAACTGAGGGCTCTGGATCTGGTTCTAGGTCTGATAGGGACAGGGGAGAACATAATATTAAGATAACTTAGGGAGGGCTCTTGGGCTCATAGGACTTTTAGTATTGTAAAGTGTTCTCCAGGTAGATCTGCCTTGGAGGCAGAAGTCATTTGATTGGTTCATTCCAAACTGAGGGCGGACCTCACATTAAGTTTAATTTTGATTTATAATTACGATATATATATATATATATATAGTACAGGATTACATTTGAACACTCCAGTGTGGTTAAGGTTAGGGTTAAGGTTAGGTGTACGGTTAGATAGGAGTACAAACGGAGAATACTATGCTCATGTGTACATTTTCGATGTCATGTGTGGTCCGCCCTCAGTTTTGAATCAACCAATTAAATGACTCCTGCCTCCAAGGCAGATGTGCCTGGAGAACACTTTTCAATAACTAAAAGTCCTATGAGCGCTCTTGGCCTGGTTCTGATTTCGGTCTGGGTCTTGTCCGGTTTTGGGACCAGTTTGGGTGTTGCCTGGTCTGTGTGAGGCAAATTTGGTTGGTTATGTTGATGTGTTGACAAGTCCTCTTTTTTGGCAGTGGACTTGGAGAAGTGCACTGATCAGAACACCATTGGCACATTCACATATCTTTGCAGTAATTCTCCCGGATTGAGTTTCTGCAAATAGCAGGATCATCATAGCGTGACTGCTTGAGCAAGTTTTCCACAATAATAGCACAGACGCACTTCCAAAATCTCCCTTACATTGACTCAGTAATTACACAGTAAAAACATCCGCCCTGACATTACCCAGGGGTCAGTGCATGTGCCGTGCTACAGTAGAGTTCAGCTCACTCTGGTGACCCAATCCCAGGGTGTGTTTCAGTGGTTTGTGAGCGGAAGGCCCTGCTGGGTGAAGCATATTGGCCTTTCGTTGCTGGGACTCAACGTGAAGTGTCATACATTCTACAAGTTCACAGAAGTTGACTGAACTTGTAGCCTCTTCAAGGCTCATTGTTTCTGCTAACTTGGCGCAATAAGAATTTAACACAAATTGATAGCTGTATTTCCCAATCTTAGTTTTAATGGGGCGGTTTTGTGTGATTTTTCCAAATTTTTCTTCCCTCCCAATTGGTCTTGTCGAATTCCCCCTAACCCTGCTTTGTCGGCAGCTCCGCAACATCTTGGACAGATGCATGATGGTGAGGTGTGCTCACATGGTTCATCCAACTACATGTCACCGAGCTGGCCAACTGCTAATCCAACATAAAAGCCTTTAGTCAACTAATAAAGATATTCAGACTTTGACTCTTCGATAGAAGTTGTGACTATAAGAAAAGATACTAAAACATATTATATAGTACATAAAGTAAATACAAGCCAAAGCCACTGGTCACTCTAGAACTTAAAGTGTCACTGGCTCTTTAGTACGCATCATGAAAACATCAGCATTTTTAGTGCATGTTGTTGCACAATGTTGAAATTAGAGTTCTACTGTCTGTAGCCTTTGAACAGTGCCCTTGTTTACATTTTACATTTCAGTTATTTAGCAGAAGCTCCTATCCAGAGCAACTTACAGTAAGGACATCTTTTTTTAAAATACTGGGTGAACCAACCTCTTAGTTGTAAGAACATTCTAATCATTGAGTTGGTATTTGGCAAAAGTCAGTGCAGGAGCCCTGTATTGCACTGCTGGTTTGCTTATAAAGTTAAGCAGGGTCAGGCCTGGTTAGTCCCTGGATTGGGAGACCAGTGCTGCTGTAAGTGGTGTTGGAGGTCCAGTAGGGGATACTTCCCTCTGGTTTAAAGATCATTCCCAGTGCCCCAGGCCAGTGATGGGGACATTTGTCCTGCGTAGGGTGCCATATTTGTCCTGCGATGGGACGTTAAACAGGTGTCCTGACTCTTTGTGGTCATTAAAAATCCTATGGCACTATTCGTAAGAGTAGGGGTGTTAACCCCGGTGTCCTGGACAAATGTCCAATCCCTCATACCATCATGGCAACCTAATCTTCCCTATCTCTCAATTGGCTCATTCATTCCCCGCTTCCCCCCTTCTCCCCAGGCCATAGCTGCCATTGAGAGTGTTCTCAGTGAACTTGCCTGGTAAAAAAAAGGTAAAAAAATATGAACATAGTTTACAACAGACAACAGAATCGGTGGCCTGCAGTGTGAATTTTATTGCATCTAAAATAATAAGTTAATCAAAGTTGGATTTGATTTACCATCAATGTAACTTCAATTTGGTTCTGAATTATTAGTGTTGCTTAACTCCTGTAAATCCAATTAAGATTGAATGGAAACTATGATGGCACGATCTTGGCTCTATGTCTACTGAATGTGAAACAATGATTTACTGCCACCAATGAGGTGGCTTGGATTCCCTTATGTTTTAACTGATTCTATTAATAGGCTGCTCTAACCACGGTTATAGTGTTATTCTGCTTTAGCTGAGGTATTTGATTCAGAAGGATGGAAACTTTGTGGTTTTAGAGAGATGATCTAAGCGGATGGACTTGTACTTCACGAGCATCTCAACATGTCATATTAAAGTCTCACACAGCCCTAAACTCTCAGCTGTGAATAGGTAGGCCAGTTTCTTTTTTTGTGGTGTTATTGAAAGCTCTCCTGTTGACAGAGCTGGGTTCTGGAAAGGAAGTGGCTGTATAGTTTGGCTGGCCGAGGTGACTGCAGCAGACCTGGTCTGTGTAAATGGGCCTGCTGTCTGTTTGCACTGGTGATTTTCTGGACTAGAACGAGAAAGATTTAGGCTAGTCAGCCAGCCATCCAGCCAGCTGGTTAGCAAACTAGTCATTTAACCAGTCAATCTATCAGCCACTCAGTGTGTGTCTCTGATCCCTGATGGTGGAGTTGGTGCCAGGCCTGGTTGAGGAATTAGAGGGAGCCCAGTCAGGAGAGGCTCCTGGGATGAGAAGAGGGAGAGAGCAGGGTTGAGTGACCAAGACGAAGGGGAGTTAGGGTCAGCCTGTTTTGTGTCTTAAGGGTCTGAAGCACTTTACAAAGGTCTATATTACTTAGCCGTAAAAAGGTTGATGGTTCTGTATCCATGCCACAAGGCAGGTCATAAATCACTCAGCTGTGATCTTATCAGTGTAAGGGGAAACCTGTATGGTCTGTCCTGATTTATGTCCCATGCCCACCAGGGATTTCATGGACATGGACAGCCATGTACGCTGTTATATCACATCGGTCTAGAAACATCTGGAATTTGATCCATGTGTGTGTGG
>JACXGM010039729.1:0-10506 GCA_016801145.1 Umbra pygmaea
AACCCCCCCCGCCCCCCCCCACACACACACACACTCACACACACTCACACACACTCACCCACACAACCACCCACCCACACAACCACACACACCATTCCCCTTTCATCAGCTATCAACAATCCCAGCCTTTGTTTTTGCAATGAGAACCAGCATTCTTCCAGAGGGATGACCTCTTCTGTCTCTTCAGTGTTTGGCACTGAGGATGCGACCCTACAGTCCTAGGATTGGATACACGGCCCGACCTGCTGTACTAGGATTGGATACGGACACACTGTTCATCTCAGTCCACTCAAAACCACGGCTCCTCTGTGTAGCGAATCACTTTGTGTAGTTTAGTAGGCAAAAGGAGGCAACGGCCCTATAAGCGCCTTGTACCAGGAAGTTTGACACTCAGTTGTAACACAGAGACTAAACGGCTTGTCTTTATGACAAGAGACGAAGATCAAATGTCCTTGTGAGTATGACAACTTATTGACAAAATTGTGTTTGAGTTGTTGTGGCATTTTAATTGGTTCATTGTGAAACAGTCCTATCGTCAATCACTTAAATAGCATTACAACAGATTGCTGACTTCAATCGGGATGACTGGTTTAGAGATTTCCTCAACTTTAATCTCAATAGCAAGACTTGACTTTAGAATGTTCTTGTTGTGCTGTCTAATTGGATGTAGAGTAATATGGAAAAGTCTTAGAAAAGTCTTAGACCAGGTTTATTTGTATTTGTCGTTACCCTGTACATAACATTTGTATGAGCATATAAACACTGCCCAGCTAAAGAATTGTAAATCATTTTATTTAACTTTTGCACAGTATATGTTATGTGATGGCTGATTTAAACATGTATGTTTAATGTTTTTTTTTAAAGGTTTGATGTCACCTTATTCTGGCTGTACTGTAGGTATGCTGTAGAAGTATAACAGACTGAAGTAATGTGCACTTTTCTATCTTTAAACTTGATCCCAGTTTTCATGCTCTAACGCAGGGGTCACCAAACCCATCCATGGAGGTCCTAGTGTATGCTGGTTTTTGGTCTTTCCCTTAAATTAGAGCATAATTAGGACCTAGACTGCCAGGTGAGGGGAGATCCAAACCAATTAATGAGCTACTCCATCAGCCTTGTACATGGTAAAAGCAAAAAGCTGCATACACTAGGCCCTCCATGGAAGGGTTTGGTGACCCCTGCTCTAACGGTTGCAATTTTGTCTTTCATTGAATTTTCACTGAATTTAGAGAATGCTCCTTAACTGGGTAAATATAACTATTACTGGGTTCTTTGGTTATCCCACTACTTTTCTAATATTAATGCAATAACTGTAAGCAAAAAGAGCATGGATAAAAGCGTCTGCTAAATCAATAATTCTCAATCCTCTTCTGTGGACCCTCAACCCCCAATTTTGTTGTATTCCTAAATTAGCTCACCTGAATAAAGCCGTCAAAGGCTTGACAATAAATTGAAAACTTCATTCAGGTGTGCTAGCTCTGGAATACATCTCAAAATCAGTGGTTGAATTGGAATGAATAAAGTGCAGGAACTGTCTTTTCCATGTTTGTCCATTAGACACTGCCCCTGAAGTTTTATCCTCAACCTACCACAATAACATACAGCATCAGTTTAGATCATTATTTGCTGGTGTGCTTTTAATCAAAGCACCAAGTAGAATAGCTGCTGTTAAGCTACTGTATGAAACACATCAACACCTACAGTGAGAGAAAAAATACTTGACCCCCTGCTGATTTTGTACATTTGCCCACTGATAAAGAAATCATCAGTCTACAATTGTAATGGTAGGTTTATTTGAACAGTGAGAGACAGAATAACAACAAACAAATCCAGAAAAAAGCATTTCAAACAAGTTATTAATTGATTTGCATTACAATGAGTGAAATAAGTACTTGATCCCCTCTCAATCAGCAAGATTTCTGGCTCCGAGGTGCCTCTTATACAGGTAATGAGCTGAGTTTAGGAGCAGTCCCTTTATGGAGGATCTTGTCAATGATCTCAAGGCAGCTGGGACCACAGTCAACAAGAAAACAATTGGTTACACACTACGCCGTGAAGGACTGACATCCTGCAGCACACGCATTGTCTCCCTGCTCAAGAAGGCACATGTACAGGTCCGTCTAAAGTTTGCCCATGAACATCTGAATGATACAGAGGAGAACTGGGTGAAAGTGTTGTGGTCAGATGAGAACAAAATCAAGCACTTTGGCATCAACTCAACTCGCCATGTTTGGAGGAGGAGGAATGCTGCCCATGATCTCAAGAACACCATCCCTACTGTCAAACATGGAGGTGGAAACATTATGCTTTGAGGGTGTTTTTCTGCTAAGGGGACAATGGATGGGGCCATGTACCGTCAAATCTGAGAACCTCCTTCCCTCAGCTGGGGAATTGAAAATGGGTCATGTATGGGTATTCCAGCAAGACAATGACCCAAAACACACGGCCAAGGCAACAAAGGAGTGGCTCAAGAAGTAGCACATTAAGGTCCTGGAGTGGCCTAGCCAGTCTCCAGACCTTAATCCCATAGAAACTCTGTGGAGGGAGCTGAAAGTTCGAGTTGCCAAACATCAGCCTCGATACGTTGATGACTTGGAGAGGATCTGCAAAGAGGACAAAATCCCTCCTGAGATGTGTGCAGACCTGGTGGCCAACAACAAGAAACTTCTGACCACTGTGATTGCCAACAAGGGTTTAGCCACCAAATAATGTCATGATTATTTGTCATGATGTCATGATGAGGGGTCAAATACTTATTTCACTGATTGTAATGCAAATCAATTTATAACTTTTTTTAAATGAGTTTTTCTGGATTTTTTGTTTTATTTATAGTTTTTTTTTATATAAAAGCTGAGTCAATTGTATTATACACTCACCGGCCACTCCTTGATTGTACCGAGATGGACCTACTTTTGACTTCAGAACTGCCTCAATTCGTCCTGGCATAGACTCAACAAGGTGCTGGAAACATTCCTCAGAGATTTTGGTCAATATTGACATTATTGCATCACGCAGTTGCTGCAGATTTATTTGCTGCGCATCCATGATGAGAATATCCTGTTCCACCAAATCCCAAAGGTGCTCGATTTGATTGAGATCTGGTGACTGTGGAGGACATTTGAGCACAGTGAACTCATTGTAAATTTAAACAACCAGTCTGAGATGTTTGCTTTGTGACCTGGCATATTGTCCTGCTGGAAGTAGCCATTAGAAGATGGATAAATTGTGGTCATAAAGGGATGGACATCAACAATACTCAGGTAGGCTGTGGCATTCAAACGATGTTCAATAGGTACTAAGGGGCCCAAAGTGTGCCAAGAAAATATGCTCCTCTGACCTCTGCCATCAACAAGGCATTTTTGCCGAGAGAACTGCCGCTCACTGAATATTTTCTGTTTTTTTGACAATTCTCTGTAAACTCGAGATGGTTGTGTGAGAAAATCACATTACACTGCGTTCCAAATTATTATGCAAATTATATTTTACACTGATTTTCCTAAATAGTCGATGCAAATGACAGTCAGTATAATTTTCAAGTCACCAACCATTAGGGTAGTCGAATTTCATTGAACAAAAAAAACTCAAAATGCACTGTTCCAAATTATTATGCACAACAGAGTTTCAAAACATTTTATAGGTTTAAAAGAACTGAAAATGGTAATTTGTTGAATTTGCAGCAATAGGTGGTCATATTTACTGAAATCAAAAGCTATTTCAATCAAACCCCTCTTAACAGGGGCAAGTTACATGTTAACATAGGACCCCTTCTTTGATATCACGTTCACAATTCTTGGATCCATTGAACTTGTGAGTTTATGGAGAGTTTCTGATTAAATTTCTTAGCAGGATGACAGAATAGGCTCCCAGAGCTGCTACTTTGATACAAAATGCCTCCCACCCTCATAGACCTTTTGAACTATGAGTTGAATCTCCTTCCATGCCCATAGCAGCCAATGACACAGAGGTATTCTTTTCAGCATGAGATGGTGCATTGTAATGCTTGAAGATAATTTTGCTAGGGAAGGCACACTTCTTCTTTTTGAACCATGGAAGAAAGTGGTCAGTCAGAAACTATAAACTACGCCGAGGTCATTTTCACACCTTCAGGGTCCCTAAAGGGGCCTACCAGCTCTTTCCCCATGATTCCTGCCCATAACATGACTCTGCCACCTCCTTGCTGACGTTGCAGCCTCATTGGTACATGGTGGCCATCCACCAACCATCCACTACTCCATCCACCTGGACCATTCAGAGTTGCCCGCCACTCACCAGTAAACAAGACTGAAAATTAGTCTTCATCTATTGCTGGGCCCACTGCAACCGTTTCTGCTTGTGAGCATTGGTTAGGGGTGGCCGAATAGTAGGTGTATGCACAACTGCAAGCCTCTGGAGGATCCTACACCTGTAGGTTCGCGGGACTCCAGAGGCACCAGCAGATTCAAATAATTGTTTGCTGCTTTGTAATGGCATTGTAGCAGCTGCTCTCTTAATCCGATGAATTTTTCTGTCAGTAACCTTCCTCATTATGCCTTTATCTGCACAAACCCATCTGTGCTCTGAATCAGCCACAAATCTCTTCACAGTACGATGATCACGCTTAAGTTTTTGTGAAATATCTAATGTTTTCATACCTTGTCCAAGGCATTGCACTATTTGATGCTTTTCTGCAGCGGAAAGATCCTTCTTCATTCCCATATTGCTTGAAGTCTGTGGCCTGCCTAATAATGTGGAACATCCTACTTAAGCAGTTTTCCTTTAATTGGGCTCACCTGGCAAACTTCAGGTTTCAAGCAATATGGGAAAGAAAAACGTCTTTGACATACAAAATATTTAATGTTTATGACACTTAAGTCCAATTTGCATAATAATTTGGAATGCGGTGTAGATCAGCACTTTCTGAAATACTCAGACCAGCCTGTCTGGCACCAACTACCATGCCACATTCAGTCAACTTCTTCCCCATTATAATGCTTGGGTTGAACTTCAGTAGATCATCTTGACCATGTCTACATGCCTAAATGCATTGACTTGCTGCCACGTAATTGGCTGATTAGATATTTGCGTTAACGTGCAGTTGAACTGGTATACCTAATGAAGTGGCCAGTGAGTCTATATAGTGCAGTTGTAGGATGGATTAACAAAGTTGCTCTTTTAATTCAGGATTTTTTTTAATGAGAGCAAATAGTTTTGGCAAACAGCCTAACATGTTCTTTTATACTGACTATTAGTAAGCAACATTTAAATGTCATAAATAATTTCCTTTTTTAACCTTTGAACATTGAGAAAAACATTTTGAATCATTTTTAAGATGTTCATTTGGATGCATACCCTGTAGTGCACAGCTCTATGGAAAACATCACCCATTTGTGTGTGTGTTGAGTGGGAAAGATTAACTTTTTTGTAATCCAAAAATGCTCAACAGGTTACACCACTGTATTTATGCTTCATATTTCCATGCCAGGGTTGATTTAGCCACTGCTTTTCAATATTTCAAAATCTTCAGGAATCCTTTAAAGATATATCCAATGTTTGAACAAAGAACAGCTACTGCCAGAACATGCTTTATAGTATTAGAAAGAAGGAAATCCAAGGCACTCTTCTTAAAATTATAAAAAGCCTTTAATATTGCTGGCTACTACATATTGTACGTTTAACTTTTCTGGATATTTTGAAGAAAGTGTTAATATTTTAAGTCTGCTTAAACGTACAATATGTAGTTTTTGGCCGCTAAGGGACTCTCAATCAAAACATTAGCAAAAGATGCACTTGGATTACGTGGGAAGTAACGTGGGATCATGGGTTTTGTTATCTTCGTCAATGATAACCTTCCAATCTAGCGTCTCCGGCAGAAAACAATATTCACTGACAAAGTAATGTATTGTTAAATATAGTATAACTTTATTCACGTTATGTTTTTTGGTTCCCTGGAACTTAGAGCAAATAGAACAGTCAAAGGTTATATGACGCCATTGACGGAAGACAAAATGAAATGTCCCGTGTCTTCGAATTATATTACAAATTTCTCTGGGATTGAAAGTTGGTGGAAACATTTAGGATAATGTAAGTACACAACTAAGAAATATATATAATATAGGTATAGTGATGTTTGCTTTTTTAATGCAAAGTACACCTTTTGTTATTGTTTTGGAAAACGACATATTGTACCTTTAATACAAATTATGATAAAACTAATCGACATAATGAACAAATGTAGATCAGGCACAGCATTTTCCTCATTTATCTTGAATTTGCACAGTGGAGCTAAGACTGCTCTGGTTATAGCCATGCCCATTGTGGGCAAAATGCCTTATTTTTTGGAGAATTGTGTGGTAGATGACAGGAGAACTCTTTCCCTGGTAAAGAAAAATCCCTTCGCAAAAGTTCTCCAGATCAAGGACACCCTCAAGGAGGTAGGAGTGTCTGTGTTAATGTCATCAATCAAGAGAAGACTTCACCAGAGTAAATAAAAAGGGTTTACCACAAAATGTAAACCATTGGCAAGCCTCAAAAACAGGAAGACCAGATTAGAGTTTGCAATAAAACATCAAAAAAAGTGTACAGACAATGATCAACTTTTACCAGAATGATGGGAAGAACTGCTCATGATGATACCACCTAAACTGTGATGCATGGTGGAGGTAATGTTACGGAATGGACATATATGGCTGCCAATGGAACTGGTTCCCTTGTATTTATTGATGATGTGACTGCTGACAAAGTGGCAGGATAAATTCTGAAGTCTTTAGGGCTATAATACAGTATCTGCTTAGATTCAGCCAAATGCTGCAAAACTCATTGGACAGTGCTTCACAGTGCAGATGGACAGTGACCCAAAGCATACTGCTGTCGGAAGGCAAAGTAGATTAACGCTGATGCTAGACTATCTAAGCCACGGCATGTTACAGCCACTCTGGTATAATAGATGCCTCCAATACAGGGGCATTCTGTCCAAAAAACACTTTCAACAACATAAATTTCACTAGCTATACCATCACAGGGCACCATGCGATTGTTTCAGTATTTGACCATGGTTTCTAGAAACTATGGATTGCTTTCCTTGATGCCATAAACAATTCATACATGGGGGGTTGTCTCCCTCTTGTCAGTGTGGACTGGAGTACAAGTCACTATGGACAATAATTCCAATGCTCAATTCCACTATACCTCACACACCTCAAGGTACGATCCTGTTGTTAACTGTTCATGTACATACATTGAGCACCTTGATTCATTGGACAGTGACTATTTTGTGGTTATTTGGTTCTGTACTCTGGCACTTTCAGTTTGAAAAGATACGATGACAATTAGGTTGAAGTGCAGACTGTCAGCTTTAATTGGATGGTATATTCATACATATCAGTTGAACCGTTTGGAAATCATAGAACCTTTGGAACATAGTCATCCCCCCCATTTTTGGGCACCAAAAACATTGGACAGTTCAACATAATGTACAGTGCATCAGAAAAGTATTCACAGCGCTTATTCCAAAATGGAATAAATTCATTATTTCCCTAAAAACTCTACAAACAATACCCCATAATGACAATGTGAATGAAGTATGTTTGAAATCTTAGCAAATTTATTAAAAATAAAAAAGCACATGGAGGTAAGTATTCACAGCCTTTTCCATGACACTCAAAATTGAGCTCAGGTGCATCCTGTTTCCACTGATCATTGTATCGAGACATAGATCTGTGGAAGGGTACAGAAAAATATCTGCACAGTGGCCTTGTTCATCCATAAATGGAAGAAGGTTGGAACCACCAGGACTCTTCCTAGAGCTGGCTGCCTGACCAAACCGAGCAATTGGGCGAGAAGGGCCTTAGTCAGGGAGGTGACCAAGAACGCAATGGTCAATCTGACAGAGCTCCAGCATTTCTCTGTGGAGAGAGGAGAACCTTCCAGGTGAACAAAAATCTCTGCAGCACTCCACCAATCAGGCCTGTATGTTAGAGTGGCCAGACGAAAGCCACTCTTCAGTAAAAAGCACATGAGAACCCATCTGGAGACACCTGAAGGACTCCCAGACCATGAGAAACATAATTATCTGGTCTGATAAAGATTGAACTCTATGGCCTGAATGGCAAGCATCATGTCTGGAGGAAACCAAGCACCGCTCATCACCGAGCCAATACCATTCCTACAGTGAAGCATGGTGGTGGCAGCACCATGCTGTGGGCATGTTTTTCAGCGGCAGGAACTGGGAGAATAGTCAGGTTTGAGGGAAAGATGAATGTAGCAATGTACAGTACATGGACATCCTTGCTGAAAACCTGCTCTAGAGCGCTCTAAACCTCAGACTGGGGCGAAGGTTCATCTTCCATTAGGACAACGATCCTAACCACACAGCCAAGAGAGAGGCTGTAATTGCTGCCAAAGTTGCAATACATGTGCTTTTTTTAATTACCATAAATTTGCTAAGATTTCAAACACACTTCTTTCACATTGTCATTATGGGGAATTGTTTGGAGAATTTTGTGGGAAATAATGAAAATCATCCATTTCGGAATAAGGGTGTAACATAACAAAACATAGAAAAAGTGAAGCGCTGTGAATACTTTCCAGATGCACTGTATAATAAAGTAACAATTGTTACTATTTGGTTGCATATCCTTTGCATGCAATGACTGCTGGAGGTCTGCGATGCATCGACATCACCAGATGCTGGGTATCTTCCCTGATGATGCTTTGTCAGGCATATACTGCAATTATCTTTAGTTCCTGCTTGTTTTGGGGAAATTGTTTGCCTTCAATCTCCTCTTCAGTATGTAAAATGTATCTTCTATTGGATTCAGATCTGGTGATTGACTCGAGTATTAAATAGCTGGTGGGTCATAAATACTAAATGTTTGACTACTACTCTTACTGTGAGTGGCTTGGGTGGGTTGGTTTATGGTTTAAAGGGCAAAAAATAGCACGTGGGCGGCTTTTTGTTTTTGGAGGCGAGATTGGAGGGCCCTGTCTATGACTACCGTTAAACACGCTTTGAGAGGGCTGTTCATTCCCTATGGGGCAGGAGTTGGCTTACAACTTATCGTTGTCTCTACCCTAGGCGCAAAAAATATTTTAAACTTTGACCCCCACCGACGCTGACCCCTCGAACCGCAGTAGATGTTTGTTACAAATATATCAGCTCAACGGACATTGATTATGTTTATAAAGTGATTTCTGTTATTATCTTGAGCAACATGTCCGTAAAATAATAGGAAAATAGTAGGCATAGTCTGTTTTTTACATCCAAAACCGACTGCTTTCTTAATCACGGATATGTTGCTAAAGCGCGCCAATGCAACACAATCACGCGCAAATACCGTTAAGGGCGCGAACGTTAATAAATTGACGTTAGGACATGTTATGGTGAGTAGTAGTGACATGCCTTTCATTCTTTGTATACATGAAGGTACTCCACATACTTTCTTTGACCACTTGTTTTTGACTGCATTTCTATCAGTTGTGCTGTTAATCGGTGAAGAATTTACTTCAGTTGCTATACACATTTGTCTGAAATGTAGCCGTACTGTATAGTTGTTGGCAACGTGTTCTCCGTTAGCTAGCTAACAGCGCACTGCAATACTGTATTGAAAAAGTACATTTGCTCCTAAAAATAAATCTATACTATTGCTTCTCTTATTATTTTATAGAACTACAGTACAGTAACAAACGAAAACTGTTTAATTTAGCTCGAGGTAAGCGCACAGAAGTGTCACTTACTTCACCAGCATAAATCCAATCTTTATTTTTTATTTGTTAGCAAATTAACAAGATTTCACAAAGAAATTTTATGGCTAATTTGAACTGGTGCCAATGGCAGATTTTGACGATTTTTACTTCTCTACACCAGTGAATGGACATATAGAGTGAAACGTTTAAAACATCAGCTGCCTGTTAATGGGCAGGAGGTTACCATGGTAATGGACACAACAGCATCTGTGTCTCAGCTGCTACTCGCTATCTTAAATCTGATTATAGTAGTTGCCAGACATTTTTTTTACATCAGTTGCACTTTAATTAAAATAAAAATTAACAAACATTAAAAAACATGAAATCACACAGTAAAAACACCCTAAGTGTTAAATTAACACTCTTCAGTGTCAATTTGGACCTGTATAAACACTGAGATTGTTAATTTAACACTTAGGGTGTTGATTTAACACAGCCGTTTTTACTGTGCATCTTGTGCTGAGAATGAGCCTTTAACAATCTGCGTAAACTAAATCTCCGAAATCATTTAAAAAATTTGATTGAAGAGTTTCTGTAAATTAATAAAAATAAAACTCATACTTGACTAAATAATCCTCAAGTTGACACACCAGCAATGTACACTAGCAGCTCCACTGTCTATCTTCAGAAGTAATTAGCCCTGCTCATATTCATTGTATACATTAGCCTGGGGACCACATTACACTTTGGCCTTTTGCATGTTTTTGATTTATGGCATGCCCCTTCTGGATCCATCCTCTGGTGTTTTGAATTTGCTGTGCTCTTTTAAGACTGGGCTTGCACACT